>JARSSU010013163.1:0-124448 GCA_029619165.1 Eurosta solidaginis | reverse complement strand
TTCTTTGTATTGACATTAAAATTTTGGCAATTCTCGTCTTGTCCACTCCTAACTCATGCCTGAACATTAGGGCGGGTCGATTTAAAATCGCTCATTGCTCTGTGAAAATCGTATTCTAGGGATCAAAATAAGAAACTTTGCTGAAGGAACCATACCTCTAAAACGAATTATGCTGTCCCCCCCTTTGGGTAGAACTTTTGGGTAGGGGCAATTTCAATTCTACCTGCTGTGTCTTGTGGTGGCTTAAAAAAACAACACAAGCAATTTTACGATCTGCAATTGTGTCACAGTGATACCTTCATTTTTTAAAACGTTGAATAAAAACCCACACAACTATGTTTACGACATGCAAATGCATCACAGTGATGCCTTGGTTTTAAAAGGGGGTTGTAAAAACGCTAATTTCTAATAATTTTTTTAAATTTCTTTTCTATTACTAAGTTAAATTCATTTTTTCATTTACATATGTTCTGACTAAATAAATTTCTAAAGAGAAAAATAAACTCCAGAAAGAAAAAACATAGGCATTTCAAAGTGGGATTTTTCAAAATTTTCCCCTACGACCCAAAGGGGGAGGACATCAGAATTCGTTTTAGAGGTATGGTTCCTTCGGCAAAGTTTCTTATTTTGATCCCTAAAATATGATTTTCACAGAGCAATGGGCGATTTTTTTGCCTCCCCACAAATCGACCCGGCCTACTGAACGTATTTGCCGTAACATGTACATAGTTAAATTAACCTAAAACTCATTCATAAACTCGTATCCAAAACTCATTTTCAAAAAATTACTTTGATCAAGAAGACCTTAAGAGGCGAACTCACCATGGGCAGGATAATTTAGGCGTTTTATATATTCGCACTCTACTTTAGGTAGTTACATGGTTTTAGTATTAAGAAAAAAATCTTTATCTTACTTTGTTGGCAACTCTACACCATCCTTGTCTAGTTAAGTGTGGCTACTGGTAATTATTGGTCAAAGCTTTGTCATTTTTACTCATCAACTAACACTTTTATGCAAACCAAACTGGTCCTTTAATACAATACATACATTGTACATACAACACAAGTGAGTGTATATGTAAATAAAATTAGAATTTTTACTGGTGTGAGTTTGATGCCACACTTAAACGCCTAGCCATGATATGTGGAGCTGTTAAAGGCACCCTCAATGCGCTCGACCTAATGCACGAACAAGTTTTTTCGCCATTCTAGTTAATTTATATTTTTAGCCACAGCTTCAATTTGAACACAATTTAATGAGAATCTATTTAAAATATGTTTTTATGTGGGAAGTTCCATGTTAGATAGAGCAAAAGGGCTGAAAGATGACTGAATTTGAAAACATCGCTGATAAGTTTTGAAAAAATTGTATCCACAATACCTTTATCAATTCTACCTAGGCTCGCGGAATTTTCTCTTTTTTGTAATTTTTTGCTTTAAATTTAACTGTGACGGATATGACAAAACCATTTGACGGGTAAGGCAAGTTGGGCACAAATAAAAAATATATACTTTCCTACAATCCTAAACTAACTTTATTTCTAATTAAAGTTAGATTTTACAAATTTCAATTTTTGTGATACAGAATACACTTCTAAGAACAGGAGAGTCCTTGTTGGTACTAACAGGCAACTTTGACTTAGCATACTGTAACGAATTCGGGGGGATTCCGATTATTTTATACCTTCTGCTAACGTTCGAATCGCTGAACTGTCGAACAACTAACTCCAATATTCAGTATTGCAAAATGGTCTTTATTTAGACTACTTTGGGAGTAGTACAAAATTACTTCACTTCACAACTAATAGCGTGTTTAAATCAAACTGATTAGTTATTCCTCAGCATGCGCTGCTTCTATACTCTCTGTTGCCTCGTTCGCATATTTCTCCTAAGGTCTAGACTTTTCACGAGCATAGAACAGTTGTATCTCATACTTGGTTATTCAGCTATACGAGTATGCGTGTGTATGTGTGAGTAACAACTTCTGCTCTTAGCAGATAACTACATGTGTGTATGTGAGATAATCTCTTTCCTTTAAGCTGCTGGTTATGTGTGTGAAATATTCATCGTCGCCTTTTATGTATGTGTGTAAATGGCTTACTTTGATGTGTTCATGTCTTATATTTAAATCGTAATTCAAGTTTCTTGCACACGATTATGATCTGCTGGGTGGACCCGGATAGTTCCTTGGGCGTGTTACTCCCTATCAACGGCACTCAGTTGACGCAACCACTTCTTGCTGCCGAATACTCAAATATTCAAGGACAATGATTTGAAGGCATGCACCCTAGTTTATCGAATCATTACAAGAGGAACTTCCTCGACTATTTGATGTGAGAGCAGAGGCTAACATCAGAGATATACAAGAATACGATAGATGGAACAGGGCACTAGGGATTTTAGGTCTTGTGTTGCTTTCTGCAGAGGCCATTTAAAGAAAGGAAAATGGAAAGCAGTTACGTTGTTGGACTTGAAGAAGGAATAAGACTGCACTACATAATACTGTCGTTCATGTCTGTGGAAGAACGTATTTCGCCACGATCCGCACCAAAGCAAGTTTTTTCCCAAATGAGTAAAAGAGCAAGGCAATGCAGATAAAAACTGCTTCACTGCTAATGCACCAAAACAGCAACTGCCTTTTTGTGAGCTCAAAAAAGCATACGCGTTCCACGTTCGCAAGGCTGTCAAAATTTGGTGAGTGACTTTGGACAGGGTGGGCAAAACATAAGCCTCCGGTTCAATAAGCGAAAAATCAGTACCCACCATGTAATAAATAAATAAATAAATAAACAAATGTAAGGCGCGATAACATCCGACGATTTTAGGCGGAGTTTTCCTCCAATTTGCTTCGCGCTCTTTAAATTTTTGGAGGGACGGAACCTACATGTGATATGTCGACTCAAACTGCATCTGCAAGGCAGATCAGTTTTCACATAGAAGCTTTCCCTGGCAGAAATGCACGCGGAATGCTTGCCAACTGCCGAAGGACGCCCCCCCCCCTTAGAAAACTTTCTTCTAATTAAAAAAACTTGATTTCAAAATGTGTACCGTATCTTAATATCAAGAGGCTATCTTTAGTGGTACCTAGATTTTACCACAAAAAGTGTCATCGAGCTACTTGTATGTGTCCCCAGTAAAAAAGTTTAACCGAACTGGCCATTACGTGCTAAAGAGCTTACAAAGCAGGGTAACGTGCGCTTAATTCCCGATTTGAGCCTTAATGCGCTCTACCCTATCCACAAAAAAGATCATTACGCAAAGAGCGCCAGTCTGCTTAGTATCGAAATTAAAGTTCTATCAAGAGTATTTTGCAAACACTTCAAATCACCAATAAGTAAGCTGATTTGACATTATAAGTGCGGCTTCAGACTTAGTAAGCATGCTTTCGACCACATTTGAGAGAGGACAAATGATAAGAGAAACTATATGTGCTAGCCTTGTGGTTAATTTGGAGAAAGCTTTGGTGCCGTTTCTTGTATTAGAGGCTGATTCTCGCAAAATATTGTTCTTATATTTAACTACCTTATCAAAATTCGCTCTTTTGGCTTGATGAGGATATTGAGTACTGAACTTATCTCGAACAAAAATGAAGCTCTCTAAGCTTTTCGTAATTCATAGTGCCCTAATATGCACGCTAGCATGCACGTTTGAGATACTCAACTGTCTTGCCAACATTTGCGTCTGGAAACCCGTCGTAATTTATGGCGCCCGAGCATGCACGCTTACAGTATAAGATATTCAACCCTCTTGCCAACATTTGCTTCTTTGCCAAATATGGAAACTGCATGCTTAACGTCTCTCTTGAAAAAAAACAAGCTCTGTATCTATGTCGTAGTTCGTGGCGCCCTAGCATGCACACCGAAAGCATCAGCTGAGAGAGTTTTGCAGTATTCCGAATAAAGCTCCTTCAGCCGACAAGGGTCCTGTGCACGACGTCGCCGACGTGCAGCACGAAAAGAACAGGATCGATCGCGAGATGGTTGGTATAATTTCTGGAACATATGGTATCAATATTCGGCAGTTCAGGGGTTTTGGATTTATTTATAAGCTGAACAAGCCTAACGTCGTTTAAGTCGTCATAAACCAATGTGCCACACACATGTCCCGAAAGTTTAAAAGGTTGAGTTATGATATGTAGCTCGAACATTCCTGCGGCTTATTTTGAAATAAAGCTTTGATCAAAGCAACATCCAAGGAGGACGGTTTGTTATGGAACGCACCTTGTTGACATAAGTGGATGAGCAAAATTAACGCTTTGTTGTTCAATGAATATGAAAGACGATTTAAATTTTTTATGCTTATGCAAACAGTTTTTTTCTGCAGCCCACCCTTCTCTTCAAACCAGTGTTCTAATAAGTTTATAGCGATGACAGCACAACGCTCTGTGTGTGTGCGATAGTAATTATCATAGTCATAGCACTTCATTCCAATGCTTTCATATTCCTCCTTTGAATGTCTAACGAATTGTAAAATAATCTGTAGCGAAATTGTCGCGCGTCGTGCAACCCGCTGTTCGTCCACATTATTACCCTATTTTTATTACAGCATTTGCTACTTTTTTCTCCTATTCCTAGCTTCACATCTATTCATAGCTTCATTATGGCGCTGCTGTTAATGGTATGAGTTTTTTTTTGTCAACATTTGTCGTTCCCGCCTTTTGTGTTTACTGCACACTGCATGATCCCTTTTGCAATTTTCTTTCCATCTTTTGCTGGCGCTTTGCTTGGTCAATTGAACTGACAGACAGGTCACTTCATCTGTCAGCTGGTTGGTCTGTGTGTTGTGATGAAAAAGCGCAGCGTGTGTATGAGGTCATTTTAATGCGCTCCAATGGCTTACCGCAAAATGGTGATGGATGTTAAAAATATTTTTGCTACAAGGTGTGCAATACTTTTTTTAATATGTTGAGGTATCCTGTTCGCATATCCTTTTCATAGTGGGTCAACTTTTTATGCTAAAATTCCATTTTTTTTTATACTCAGCGTGCTTTGCACACTAACTTTGATTGGATAACGGTTGGTTGTACATTTATAAAGGAATCGAGATAGATATAGACTTCCATATATCAAAATCATCAGTGTCGAAAAAAATTTGATTGAGCCATATCCGTCCGTCGGTCTGTCCGTTAACACGATAACTTGAGTAAATATCAAGATATCCTCACCAAATTTGGTACGCGATCTTATCTGAACCCAGAATAGATTGGTATTGAAAATGAGCGAAATCGGATGATAACCACGCCCACTTTTTATATATGTATATAACATTTTGGAAAACACAAAAACCTGATTATTTAGTAAATAATACACCTAGAACGTTGAAATTTGGTTTGTGGACTGATATAGAGACTCTTGATAAAAATTTGAAAAAAAAATTTTTAAATGGGCGTGGCACCGCCCACTTGTGAATAAATCAATTTTACAAATATTATTAATTATAAATCAAAAATCGTTAAACCTATCGTAATAAAATTGGGTGAGAAGTTGCCTTTACTATAAGGAATGCTTTGAAGAAAAATTAACGAAATCGGTTAAGGACCACGCCCACTTTTATATAAAAGATTTTTAAAAGGGTCGTGGGCGAATAAAGTAAGCTATATCTTTGCAAAAAAGAGCTTTATATCAATGGTATTTCATTTCCCAAGTGGATTTATAACAATAAATAGGAAAAACTTCAAATTTAAAAAAATGGGCGTGTCACCGCCCCTTTTTTGACTAAGCAATTTTCTATGTTTCGGGAGCCATAACTCGAAGAAAAATTAACGGATCGTAATGAAATTGTGTACACATATTTTCCTTATAGCAGAAAATATTTCTAGTAAAAATGGACGGGATCGGTTAAAGACCACGACAACTTAGATATAAAACAAGTTTAAAAGGTTTTAAAGGGTCGTAGACTAGAATAATAACCTACAACTTAGCAAAAAATAGTTTTGAATAAATGATAATTCACTTATAAAGTTTTATTGTAAGAGGAAATGGGGAGAATTTTTTTTTAAATGGGCGGTGCCACGTGCTGTAGAAAAGTAATTTATCTGAAATGAAATGTACAATTGAAGCTCACGCTGAGTATATAATGTTCGGTTACACCCGAACTTAGACACCTTTACTTGTTTCTAAATACTTTTATAAATTCTCACATTTTTGTCTTTCTAGTTTATTGAATTCATTTAGTTTTATTTTTTATGTAATTTTCCGATGAATATCCTTTTTTCCTCTAGAGTGGACACGAATGAATTTTAATTGAATTATATCTGGTAAAAGGGTCAACAAGAGATGTCATCGATAGGGAGTGTTGTTGGTATTTATAGAATCCAAATGTTGAATTTAAAAGTTTTTTATTTAAGGCAATTTTTGAATATATTGTATTGAATATTAGCAATTCTATACATAACTATGCTGCTACTGAATAAATGCGCAACAACAATAAAGCAAGCAGCCACACTTGTGTACATGAACACATCAAAGTAAGCCATTTACACACATACATAGAAGGCGACGAAGAATATTTGACACAAACAACCAGCAGCTTCAAGCAAAGAGATCGTCTCACATACACTTATGTAGCCATTAGCTAAGAGCAGACGTTGTTACTCACACATACATACGCATACTCGTATAGCTGAATAACCAAGTATGAGATACAACTGTTCCAGATTGCATGATCATGAAAAGTCTAGACCTTGGGAGAAAATGCGAACGAGGCAATGGAGAGTATAAAAGCAGCGCAAGCTGAGGAATAAACAATCAGTTTGATTTAAACACGTTATTGGTGAAGTGTAATTGTGATTGTGAAGTACTACTCCCAAAGTAGTCTAAATAAAGACCATTTTGCAATTCTGAATATTGGAGTTATATCAAGAATTTCACAAAAATTCGAATAAAATATAATTTTTTGGATGCACAAGATGAGAAGTTTTGTTCAAAGAAATTGCAAGCAATTTGCTTGAATTAGGGCTTTGGACAAGCCAGTGTTCATTGGCATAAACTGAATCGCTATTTCTGCATCAATTAGCGAGCAGTATAAATGCAAAGACGCTAGGTGGAAGACCGCATTGGAGCCGAGACTCTTTGCTTTCACGCCCGAAAGCATCTCTGGTGTCATACGAGAGTTAAAAGTGGTTTAAAACTTTACTGACAGCGATCATCACATTTACTTTCTAGTAGAACTACAAGAAGCGCCTAGTTTGGAAACAGACGCACCCGCAGATGGAAGAGCCTTTAAGTGGGGAATGCCATCAACTAGCATAAGAGGAAGATGTTTACTGGACAAAGTGGCTAGGCTGAGACTAATAGTCATAAGCTCTGGCTCATCGACCACCTTAAACAGACTAGGCTGCGTAAACACAATACCAGATATCACAATGGCACATGGACATCTCTGGAGCCATAAGAGAGCGGAAAGTGCTTGAACACTTTACTGGCATACATCTCTACAAGAAGCGCCTAGTTTGGAAACAGAAGCACCCGCAGATGGAGCAGCTCGAAAATAAACACTGAAAGGCTAATAGCTGCCATTGACACATAAACCCTTAGAAATCTCGAGCATCAAGCGCTTGAGAGCATGTTAAATGTTCATAGGTAATCCTACATTACAACTGCGTGACGTAATGTCCCATAAGCTCAGAATCTCACGGAACTTTGAAGTGTCCATTGTGGCAAAACCCTCTGGGAAGCAGTGAATCCTTATAATGACTCTGACTCAGAGGTCTGGTTCACAAATGGATCGAAATTCGATGACAGAAGAACGGGAGGTGGCATCTATGAGCCGAACTTCAAGAAATCGATACCAATGGGATGTTACCCCACCATATTTCAGGCAGAAATCCATGCAAAAGAAGTTTGCGGTAGAGAATATCTACGGAAAGGCTCATCCTCGAAGAGCATCTACATTATGTCGGACAGCCAGGCGTCCCTGCGTGCCATGCAATACTACATAGTTACATTTAAGCTAGTGGATGACTGCATTGAAATCCTTAATGACCTGGGAGACCAAAACAAGGTTTTGTTAGAATGGGTTCCCGGACATCAGGGACATGAAGGTAATGAATATGCAGATTACCTCGCAAAGTAGGGTGCTACAGCAGCATTCTATGGTCCAGGACTGTTTTGTTGACTCACAAAGGCACACGCCAGAAAAACTACAGTAACTGGGAAACAAAAACTAAAAACTCTCATTGCGTACTATAGGGAACAGTGTGGTCTACGATAACACCTAAGTAAATTCAATCTATCCGATACTCAAATTTGTCGTTTCTGTGGGCATGCGATGAAACGCCAGTTCTCTGCAAATGCATCGCTCTGACAAGGCAGTGAGTCTCCAATATAAGGGGATCAATCCACGAACGAACTCTTTAAAAGTTTGAACCTGACTCGATAGGTTTCGAAATATGAGACCGTCAACGACTTTTATGAGTTATTTGCGATCGTTTACGAAACTAAATGAAATGAGAACCTCGGAAAAAGACGCAAACAAATTTAAAAACGCCATGGATTTTGAATTTTTAATATGTATACTATTATCAATGTAATTTTTCAACTTTCGTTGCCTTTGCGTCGCGAATTGCAAAATGTTAATTTAGATTTGGTTAAAGCCATGGATCTCGCCAAAGATTTGCGCGAAGAAGCAAAAAGATTTGTACAAAAGAAGACGCTTCATCTGAAATATACGAAGCTTCGCAAGAAATTGCTGAAACTCTTGACATTGAGTTTAAACACAAAATAGACAAAAAAAAACGGGCAAATCCTGAAGTTCAAAATACAAAAGATTATTTTCGTGTAGCAGTGTTCAATCCTTTCCTAGATTCTTACATCATGGATCTTGGGGAAAGATTCACTAAACATGAAAATATACTAGAAGGATTAACTAGGGTTTTTTGTTAGGCTATTTGACCGTTTGGCGTTTAATGCAAATAAAACAACTTATTTCATCTTTCAACCGACGTTTCGCTAGAAACTAGAGAGCGCTAGAGAGACTAGCGAAACGTCGGGTTGAAAAACGAAATAAGTTGTGTTATTTGCATCAAATGCCAAATGGTCACAATAGCCTAACAAAAAATCCTAGTTAATACTATAAATAAACTGACCGAAAAATTATATAATATACCAGAAGAATTTTCGGCACTTTTCAAGCATGATTTGAATGAAATTGAAAAAGTAGCTGATAAATCATCAAGACAGCCGAGTTTATCAGGAATTTCTCACTGCGGGGACACCTGCTGTTTTTTGCCGAATTAGAAGTGTGGAACAGATATTTGATTCGTAGAGGCGATATCAAACCTCGAAACTCTTTGGATGAGCTTGATCATTGTACAGAAGAAAATTTTCAGAATATCAGCGTATTGCTGAGGACATTAGCTACTTTACCAGTATCGAACGCACTTTCTCAAGTTTGAAACGGATAAAGCCGATTCTGAGAAACACGACAAAAGAAGTAAGTAATTATAGTTGCTTTAAGATCTATGAATTTTATTCTAAAATTAAAAATTAATTTTTGCCTAATTTTTTTTATTGTAAAACCGCTTGTACTGGCTGCTCTGGCTATTCATCATGACACTGCAATCACAGTGATGAAATCATGGATAAGTTATCGAAAAAATCCCGAAAACTTCATTTCCTTCTTTAATTATTGAAAGACTTTTTCGCATATTGAGCGCACCCAAGCAAGAAATGTATCCCTATCCTTTATTTGTTTTTATACAAAATAATAATGATTCTCATTATTATAAAAAAGAACCAATAAAGACAACTTAAAATTAAAAAAAAATATCAAATTAAATCCCCCCATCACAAAAAGCTATCTACGCCACTGTTCCTTATATATATGCTAAGGCTAAGCTTAAAATTTGACTACAGCTGAATGAATTTTGGTTACGTTTGTTAAAATTGATTGAAATTATTTGAATTGAACTCAAATGCTATTAGAGATATACATATGTACATATGTAAGTAGCTTTACAATCAGACACAAATTTCCATTCACCTTTCATACGCCATGAATTGTAATATTCGTTCGACTTCAATATAATTTAACTTCTATTTGCATCTATCCTGCATATTCGTATTTCAATAAAAATTTTCATAGTTTTTCACTATTACGTACATATTTTCTTTACATACAAAGCGCTTTTTTGAAAAAAAAACTGCTTTGTACACAAACTCTTTTCATTCAACTTTTCAATAGCGAGCTGGACGGTTTTTAAGAATTGACCTGTCTGCACTTTTCTGATAACTTTGCATTTTTGTATTTTTCTTTTATATTTTGTTTTGTTTTTTTCATCTCTGTTTTTCATCGTTTTCACTTTCGTATTGCTATTCGTGCAATAATTGTCTATCTCTTTTTCAATTTTAACCGCATTTTGGTTTAAATTGGCTTCAAAGATGTTGTCTATGTTTAGTATGTTTGTATGTATGTAGTTGTATGCATTTAACCGCAAAATTGTTATGGAGCAGGAAAAATGAATTCCAAGGAATGTTGACGCTGATGGATAGAAAATTATAAAAAAAAACGAAAATACTTCTGATTTGTTGATATAGTTTTATAAGTTTTGCATACTCTTGCAATTTTGTTTGTATCAAAATGTTTAACATATCAAGCATAAAAAAATCAAAAACAAAAAGTTCTCATGTTTCAAGGTTTGTTGCCAAAGATATAAGCACTCAGGTGCAGAAATCGAAGTAGCAAAATATAAAATAATAAAATAATTGAGTTCCACTTAATTTAAAAGTTATGTAGTGCTTCGTTAAAATAAGAAAATTGCAACTTATTTGCTCATTCTACACGATGCAGACATACCGTTGTATGATGAGTAGTAGGGTAGTAGTAGTAGTAGTAGTAGTAGTAGTAGTAGTAGTAGCAGTAGTAGTAAGTAGTAGTAGTAGTAAAGTTATATAAGCAGTTGAAGCCGCACTGACCGAAGAGAGTTTCCACATTCAGTGAGAAGTTAAGAAGGAAGTTTACATATGCAATAGCAAAAATGCAAATATCAGTGGCCGTTTTTATCGTATTTCGTCAACTAAATTCTTATATTTTCTCTTCTAGAAGTTTTTAAGGACTTTATTTATTTCAGACATCTAGAAAATATACATTTTCATACAGACTAAGTAGAATAAAAACATTAAATACAAATTAATTAACGATCCTATTTAATAACAATTTAAATTTAGTTTTTGGTAGAGAGAAATCCACATCATGTACACTTGAGTACAAATTAAATTCTCTTAATGCTCTTAGAATAGGAGAATTAAAAGCATACATTGTTCTAACTCGATCAATAAAAAAGATGCCATTACTCCTCAAGCTTCGGGCTGGGATATGAAATGAAATGCATTCTAGCAAGGCAGAGGAATCAATAGTTCTACGAACTATGTCATAAACAAAAGAAAGTGACAGAATGACTCTTCTGGAGTATAACAATTTTAAGTTAATTAGCTGGCATCTAGCAGTTTACGAAGGTAACGGATCCATGAACCCAATCGACCGAAGAGCGAATCGTGTAAAAGATTTTTGAATTCGTTCAATTCTATTGATATGACAATCATAATAAGGTCTCCAGATAGAGACAGCATATTCTAACTTTGAACGTACCAAACTCGTATACAATAATTTCAGTGTATAAGGGTCCTTAAAATCTGAGCCAAACCGGCGAATAAATGCAAGCATTGAGTAGGATTTAGCAATTATGTAATTTATATGACCAAGAAGTAAGAAGTTGGAGTCAAAGACAACACCGAGATCCGAAATTTCTCTAAGTGAGCAAAGTTGAGAGTCCTCTATACAATATGAGGTGGGAATGGGAGAACGAGACTTTGAGAACGAAATATGAAAACACTTTTTTATGTTCAAATGTAATCGGTTACTATTACACCAGGCTACAACGTTATTAAAATCTTCTTGTAACTTAACAGAGTCCAGGTGACTGGTGACAGCCGAAAATATTTTCAGGTCATCAGCATATAACAGAAATTGTGAGTGTCGAAAGCAGCTTGATATGTTATTTATAAAGATAATAAATACTACCCTGGGGAACACCAGAGGAGGCAATAAAAGAACGTGATGAAGTATTGTCAACTTTTACTACACAGCTTCTAGATGAAAGATACGACCTTATCCACGATAAAAAATGGAGTGAAATCCCAACTGGCTAGTTTGGATAATAAAAGCGAGTGGCTAACTTTATCAAAAGCTTTCGAAAAGTCCGTATAGATGGTGTCAACTTGACAACGGTTACCAAAAGATGATAAACAGAATTCTGAAAATATAGCTAGATTTGTTGTGGTAGATCTTCTGGCAGGAAGCCATGCTGATTAGGTGATATCAAGCTCTTAACGGCAAACAAAATTTTCTGTTTAACGATGTACTCAAATAATTTAGAAACCGTAGACAATTTAGAGATGGGTCTGTAATTGGATATATCATTCTTGTTACCGCTTTTAAAAATAGGGGTAATAGAAGTAATCTTCCAAGCATTGATAAATTCGCCACTATCAAGCGATTTATTGAGTAAAATTAAAAGAGGGTAAGCAAAAGCTGCACAATTTTTAAATAGGCAGGCCGATAAAGCATCGACATCAGTCTGTGTTGTGTAACTAATATTCCTAATGCCATCTATTACATCATCAATTATTAGGTTGTGAGCACCGAAATAAATAGGAGAGTCAACGACTGGGCCCTGGTTTTCAGTTTCTTCAATGTCATACTCAAAGTTGGAACGAAAAAAGTCCGCAAAAAGATTTGCAGCCTCATAGAAGGTCGAAGCAATGGTTTCTTTATAGAATACCTCAGACGGAATAATAGAAAACGATTTTTTAGTCTTTAACATAAAGCCAAAACGCTTTAGGGTTCGTTTTGATTTCAGTTTCATATTTCTGAACATAATTTTTATGTAGAACCCTACTCATGGATTTAAACTCCTTCGAGTAACGCAGATATAGATCTCTATGGGAAGAAGAACCCGAAGACTTAAATCTTTTATAAAATTTGTTTCTTAAATTTTTTGTTTCTTTAAGTCTTTAGTATACCATGGAATTTTATAAGATCTTTTTTTATTAATAGGAATAATGCTCTTGCAGATGCTGTTAACTTTAAATTTAAAAATGTCAAAGCAGTCATGTAAAGATAGACCATAGAAAAGACAATCCCAGTCTAAAGAGGACATTTCAGATGTGACACGATTAAGACTTAACAACTTATCAATTACATAAGACTCAGCGAAACTAGTAACATTATTAGGAAACAAAGAAAAAATATCATCTAGTCTATTCCAGCTTATATTGCACAGTTTAAAATCACCAAGAATACAGTAATTACTGTTAGAATGCTTAGTAAATAAAGCTAAAATATTATCAATATGTGCTTTATAAAGTCCATCAGCACTAGACGGCGGAATATACGATGCACAGATTAGAAGTTTAGAGCTGCCGCAAATTGATACACAAAGTTGATCTAAGAGCGAGTCCCCATTTGCCAAGGGAAACCAATGAACATCGATATTTCGTGGAAACTGCAATGAGTACGCCTCCACCTCTTAAAGTCTTGGTTTTCGCGAAGTCTCTGTCCTTTCTAAAAAGATTATAGAGCTTAGGATCGAAGAATTCGTTGCTAAAAAAATGTTCATTGAGCCAGCTCTCAATAAGTACCACAATATCATAGTCCGAGTGAGAGCTCAAATCGAATAGTACTTTAGATTTTGTTCTTTAACCATACAAGTTATGAAAATATAGTTTCAAGGGCTTATTATGCATTATGACCGGGAGACTGGGCCTTTATGGTTTGAGTGGTGACACCACCTCCTTTCGAAAAAACTGGAAGTGCCGAAGCTTAACATTCGCAGGTCAAATATCGGCATTTAACACTCTTCCCATAGCACCAATCTTCAACACCCAATTTAAAGTTGACTTTCTTTAGATCAACTTCAATAACATCCTTCTTCACAAGCTTAATGCACACCAGAAACCGCTTCTCAATTGAGGCATGTTTAGAAACATAAGATATGATATTGTCGGAAGTTACGCTAGGTAAAAACGAGGATATGTGGAGCCACTTCATCGATCGTATGACACCAAGTTCCTGACTGTGCTGGATCCAACAAGTAAAGGCTGTTTACTAGGCTTTCGGTTAGATTTATTATTAGTTTTCCATTCGGAAACATGAGACACAGTATGTGTTGGAGCATTTGGAATAGTACGACTAGTAGACGACTTAGCTGTAGTAGTAGTAGCTGGAGCCTTGAACTCCAGACACGAACATAACTCATGCCACAATCGTTTCTTCTTGCAGCCTGTACTTCCTGCATCTGCTGTTACTAGCGAGGCCTTATTTTTTATGCATGTAATATCTAGTAGTATGCCCATCATGAGACCTGCCCACCCAATATCTGCATGAGGTGGGAGTTTAGTTCACCGTGCTTCCGCTCGTACCATTCTAGTAAATTCCGAACTAACATAAAGGTCCAGCGCCCTTTCCTCGATTCTTCCCACCTTTCTTACCACGGTACTAATGTTTGTGACCTTGTGCTTTACTTGGTATCTTTAGATGGTCGACCCATTAAAATGCACTATAAATCGGTCATTTCGCTTGACAGTAGATCTACTGGGAATTTTCGCGATAAAAGAAAGATCGCTTCGTCGGACACCGTCCGGTAAGCACATGCTATTCGTAAAGCAGTAATACGGCAGGCTTCGAATATCCCTTTTTGGGTGGATCATTTGAGATCCGTATCATACTGGTGCTGCATATAATATTATCGAGCTGGTTACGTTGGATAAAAGCTGACTGCTAGCTTCGCTTGGGCTGTTAATATTGGGCGCTATTCGTGTTAGGATTCCACTAACTCTAAAGACTTTCTCTCACAGCACCCTGAAGTGGTCCTTCAGAGTTAGTTTTTGAGTCAATGTTTACTCCTAAATTTTTAAAGAAAGGCTTTCACTTTATTTCATAATCTCCTATGGTTAGAACTAACTCATCCACAGTTCGCTTTGAGGTCACCAAAAAAACTTATGTCTTATTGCTAGCCCTTTACAGCTCCATGTACGTCATCTATTCCTTTATAACTCTACGGCGCCATTACGTAATGCTGTAGAAGATCCGCGAAGGTCGATTGTAGCACAGCGAAATACATCGGGTTAGGGTGCTTAAAATATACCCACGGCATGATAAAATACCCAAACGATTAAAGGCTTTGCCAGCGCAATTTATAGCATCGCCAACCCAACTGTCAAGCTTAGCTGCTCGTGGCGAATCCTGCATCTTTAGCAGCAGAGGCTCTGGATCCCAATTTCCTCATGGAACTAAAGGGTGAGTGGAGAGATGCCCTAGAAGGTTCAATATGGTCGTATTAATTCGTTCTCGAAATGATCCGGCTTGTACCTAAACATCGATAACACTCCTCAAAACCTTCGGCGAGTGTTTTATCGCTACAACAACAACAACAGTGATATATTGCTGCCAACGAAATAAGTGCGTAATGCAAGTAATAATCAAAATGCAATTATTATCAATTTTCAGAACTTTTATTTTTTTATTTTCGATATTTCAAAAAAAAACACAAAAATACAAACCAATCCCAAAATGTTTTCCACAAGAGAAAACGCCAACAAACAGCTAGTCAAGCTATACAGACATACTACTACATATCGTTAAATTACATAAAAGCAATATTATTATGCGTGCTGAAATATAATAAAATTATAAACTAACGCTTTTATTCAATTTGTTCACATCCAAAAACAAATTAGTGGTATCGTAGCACGAGCTAAAAGCGCATGTGGAGCTTTAGAAATTTGTGTGCTTATGCACTGAAAGAAAAAGACTGGTAAAATCAACCGAAATACGGGTCAATTCAACCGAAATTTCTGTTAATTTTTATCCATCGCAACAAGATGTTGAATCAACTGCGCACAAACCGTTGATTCGTAATTGACCGTTTTAGTAGTCAAATGAACAAAAAAAGTTGTTGCGACAGCTTTGTACGAAAGTACCTATGTTGCCATATAAATAAATAAATGTAAGGCGCGATAAACTCCGAAGAGATCTCATAAAATTTGCGTCGTGCTCCTTTTGATTTTTCCTACAAATTGGCCGGACGGGACCTACATGTTTTATGCGGACTCCGAACGGCATCTGCGAGGCAGATGTGTTTGCACTGAGAGCTTTTCATGGCAGAAATACACTCGGACGGCAGTAATACGCTTGCCAAACACTGCCGAGGGGAGACCTCGCTTAGAAAAAGTATCTTCTAATTGAAAAACCATATTTCTAAAATTTTGATTTTGCTTTGCCCGGGGTGCGAACCCAGGACATATAGTGTGGCAGGCGGAGCACGCTACCATCACACCACGGTGGCACTTACTAACCAAACGTCAATTGGGCTTACATAAAATATGCTGGCACACAATAAACATTATACATTTTATTATTTTGTTTTATTAAACTCACTTTCATCAAATTTTATATTTTATAATTTATTTAATTTATAGTTTTGAACTTCGCTTTGCAAATAGAAATGAAAATAATGGTCACAAAATTGATTCTCAATTCTTTCGGTTGCAGCTCAGCTCATTCTCAATTTTCTTCTCTCGCATGTAGTTGCCACACTTGATTGTTTCGAATAAAACTTGTATAAATGTTTGACATAACATTTTAAATAAAGAACTTGTAAGTTATAGAAAAGTAAAGAATCAAATTGCTAGAAGGTAATTCACCACTGGAGTAACTTTACATGTAATTCGGCAAGTTTAATTTTCGTAACGCTTTAAGTTGAAGCGATTCCAAAACAACTCAAACTTTTATGTTGTCGTAAACATCAACATTAAAAAAGGATGTTTTTTATCATCGTATTAAATTCGTTCGCGTGAGTGAAAATTCGTAAAAACTTGAACAAAATATTACTAACTTTGGAAAAATCCAGTTCGTTCAAACAAAAATTTTGCAACAAGAGGGCGCAATTTTGCATTTCGCTTGGAGGAGAAATTGCAAAATTGTACCCGATAAATAGGTGTCCCGGTATCTCATAATTTTTTGCACAGTAAATTCAAAAAAGGGTTTTTTTGTATTGATAACTGAAAAACTAGTTTTTTGTTGTTTTCCCATTTTGTGTCTTTTTTCTATTTGGTGGATTTCTTATTTTGGTATTTTTTTTTAACAAGTGGCACCATCTTCATAAGTACAAAGAAGAGAGCGCTGTGAGCGTAAAATTGTCTTTGAAATTTGCTCACGTATTGACTGTTGATCGCAGTTGAAATGACCAGTGAGATCAGTTGTGTTAACAGAAAAATCAGTTAGATTGACCAGGAATCTGTCAATTTTACAGAATTTTGTTAACTTAAGAGCGACAATTTCTCTTCTGTTGAAATTACTAAACTAATTTGTTCGTTTGACAAAGAACTCGGTCGAATTAACCGTAATTTGATCAATTTTACCGAATCTCCGTTAAGTCAAGAACAACAGAACCGATTTGTTGATTTTACTAACACCATTTCTTTCAGTGTACTACGTACAAAAGGCGACAAACTCATTCATATAGCAAATCGAATACGTTTATGCCGCGAATTTTATGAGTGCGAACAACAAAAAAATTATTACATTACGATGTTATTTGCTGTCAATGCGATTCGGTTCAATAAATGAATGCACGCACGCACACATGCGCAATCGAATATGCCAAAGCCAAATTGAATCATGCGAAGGCTACCAAGGCAACGAAATAAAGTAAGGCGGCAGGGATTTTCTAGGAATGTAAAAATCCGTACTTGGGCAAAGTGATATTGATTTTGATATGATTCGAATTTTCGCAGAATTTTTTTTTAATATCGGTAGTTGAGGAAACAATAATACAATATCTTTATACATATGTACATACACATACATACATATCTACATATATACTTCTTATATGAACTCCTCTCAACGACTGTACCGATTTTCATACAACTTTTTGTGTTCAAGCAGATTTGAGAATAGTTTACATTCACATTTATGGTTTTTTAGAACCAGGTACTTTTTTGGATTCGGTTTTTTTCAGAACCGGGTACTTTTTTGGATTCGGTTTTTAAGAACCCGGTACATTTTTAGATTCCGTTTTTTTCAGAACTGGGTACTTTTTTGGATTCGGTTTTTTTCAGAACCGAATACTTTCTTCGATCCGGTTACTACTTAGAGCTGGATACTTTTTAGAAACGGGTACATTTAATGTACCGAGTTCTTTTCCAGGGGCACGCACTCTTTAGAATCACATACCTTTTTAGAACCAGTTAGCTTTTTGGATCAGATAATTATTCAAAACTAAACAGGAAACTGGTTTTTGGAACCTGGTACTTTTTAAGATAGTGGTACTTTTTAAGAAACAGGTATGCGTTGAAAAAAGCTAATTTTTTTTATTTTTCAGAGCCGAGCATTTTTTCAGAATTTGGTAGATATTTAATACCGGGTACATTTTTAGATTCGGGTACTTTCATTGAACCAGCTACTTTTTGAAACCCGGGTACTTGCTTAAAGCCAGGTACTCTTTTCAACTGGGTATCCAGGTACTACTTAGAACTGGATTCTATTTTGGAACGGGTACATTTTATGTACCAGAACTTTTTGAGGACCACGCACTCTTTAAAACCGCATGCGCTTTTAGAGCCAAGTACCCTTTTTTAATCGGATAATTTTTCAAAACTAGGTAACTGTTTTTTCGAACCTGGTATTATTTATGAAACGGAAATGTGTTGAAAAAGGCAAACTTTTGAACACCGGTTATTTTTTCAGAACCGGGAATTTTTTCAGAGTTTGGTAGTTATTAAGAACCGGATACTTTTTTAGATTTTTTTAGGACACTTTATAGAACCGTGTAGTTCCTTATAACCGGGTACCCTTTTCAACAGATAAATTTTAAAGAACCGGGTACTTTTATAAATCCGGGTATTTTTTTAACTGTGTACTTTTTTAGAACCGCGTATTTT
Organism: Eurosta solidaginis; assembly: GCA_029619165.1. Classification (NCBI taxonomy): domain Eukaryota; kingdom Metazoa; phylum Arthropoda; class Insecta; order Diptera; family Tephritidae; genus Eurosta; species Eurosta solidaginis. Next base: position 105,507 of record JARSSU010013163.1, on the reverse strand, counting down.
ATTAGGAGGTGATTTTTTCGACCCGGGTAGTTTTAAGATCGAGGTGCTTTTTCGCATCGGGTACTTTTTAAGACCCAGCCTCTATGTTCAGAATCTCACGAAATTTTGAGGTGTGCATTATGAACAAAACTCTTCGGGAAACGGGAATCCCTATACCGACACTGACTTAGAGGACTGGCTCACGGATGCATCGAAATTTGATGACAGAAAAACTGGAACTGGTTTCTAAAGGCCGACCTTTAAGAAATCAATATGAATGGGATGCTGCTGCACTATTTTTCAGGCAGAAATTCATTCGGTAAAAGTTTGCGATAGAAAATATTTGCACGGAGGTTTGTTCTCGTGGAGTATGTTCAATATATCAGAGAGCCAGGCAGGTTTGCTTGCCATGTAGTTTTGGGGGCCAAAAGCAAGGTTTTTTTAGGAAGGGTTCAGGGGCACCAGGGATATGAATGTAATGAGCAGAGAGACTACCTAGCTAAACAGGGTATCATTGCAGCATTTTATGGTCCAGAGACCTTGGCATACACAAAAGCACTCACTAGGAAAGCAAAGCAGTTCAGACAATATTGTATTGAATGCCCAGGGCGAGGTTAAGCCAAACTGTTTATACTCCTAGAAACGAGATTATCAGCCAAATTCAATCTAAGCAGAGAAGATCTCATACTCTCACTGAGTACTATACGGGACATTGTAGTCTACGATATAACATTAATAAGTTAAATATTTTCGATATACAAATCTATCGCTTTTGTGAGCTGGAGGATGAAAAGTGGGTCACATTATCTGCAAATGATTCGCTCTGCAAGGCATCACCCTTCTACGGGATGTGACTCTCCTTTTGTGATATCGAATAACAATACGGAAGAGGTACTTAAGTACGTTGGAAGCCTCTACGTACAATAATTGGCAGAAAGGTTCCGCACAATAGATCAAAATAAAGGTCACAGTGCATCGAACCTAATAATAAAATTAATCCAAGGTTCTATTCGTGCGTACTGATGATGAAGGCTTAACACCCTTCGAAATGGATCTATCTGCGCAGCTATGGCAGGTTTTCTGAAAAATTTTCTACTTACTATTCCAAAAATAAAATACAATTTTTCAATTATAGAAAAATTACAAAAAAAAACAATAATTATCATTAGGAAAAAATTATTGTTCTAGACTTGAGCTTGAATCGAACCTTGAATCATTTATCAATAGGCCGATAAAAAACAAAAACAATAAAAATAATATTTGGATGAGAGCTTAAAATGTGCTGTGTTGTAAAAACGCCCTCGTTCATTGCATGCCTATTCACATCTTCCCACATTTATTCCCCTACGATTTTCGTTTACTCGTTCCACGTTCCACGTCACCCGTAAGCTTCTAGTTTCACGTTTAATCCATGCTCAATACAGTTTTTCCCCTTTTACATGCTTTACTGTTTTTCATAGCATAATTCAAGGCGCACGTAAAGTGCGAATTTCTAAGGTCACCAGGGCGTATGAGTGATATTTCGTTGCCAACAAAAAACGTGAATAGTGCATGTTAATGTGCTAAATGCCAAGCAGATAAGCATTTAAGAGTGTGTTGGTAATACGTATGTATAAATATTCTTGTGTGTGTGCACAGCAGCTGATAATGTAAAATGTTTTCACACAATAAAACTATGTTGTAATTCCCTGAAAATCTTATTGCATTTACAACTGTTCGTTCTTGCTAAAATTTAAGTTGGGTTTAGACTGAAAATTTCCCCCGAGCTCTACAAAAAATTGTAATGCATTTTACGGTATTGTATTAAAAGGATCAATTGATTCAAATAAAGGGGTTTAGTCTCTTCAAATAGTAAGCAGTTAACTTTTAGCCGAGTATCTTGCTTGAGGACATCGCTGCAAGCAGGGCCGCGGAGAGGCGGGGGTAGCCCCGCAAGGCCAAGCAGTATTGACAGTACTCTAACTAGGATTTCATAGATATATACATTTATTGTTGCTACAAAAATTTGTTTTAAAATTGAAAATGACTAAACTCAAATCATAAGCATACAATCAAATACTATGGGGCATAGTCATAGTCGAAATAAAATGTGATTTTAAGTTAGATAAACGGGTTTGGCACAAATGTATAAGCGCTATCAGTCAAAAATGTTTCAACTAACTTAAAATCACATTTTATTTCGACTATAACTATACCCCTATCGGTTTGGTCGTATTGCTTAAGAATATTAATATCTTTAGCGCAAGCCCTCAGAGATCGGAAATTCTCAAGGAAAAAACTAATTGCTCCTTGCACAGCATGTCACAAACACGATGGTCTGCTCGTGTGGATAGTGTGAAACCTTTCGCAACTCACATTCCCCAAATATTGAAAGCTATTGATGAAATCAAGCTTTTGAATCTGAGTTCAGAAACTGTAACGGATTTGAAAGGTATTGAAGCATATATGGGGAAATTTGAGTGTATCCTCTTAGCATCCATTTGGCTTAAAGTGTTGACGGTAATCAACCATCGAAATCTGGTACTGCAAGCTAGAAATGCCACACTGGACGTGGAAACAGAAAATATACGTAGCCTGATTGATGAGTTGAAGAAGTTCAGGGATCAATGGTCGATCATACTTCAAGAATGTAAAGTTGTGGCAGGGAGTATAGGAGTTGTGAAAACCTTCGCAGAGAAAAGAAAGAAGATAAGAAAGCGCCAGTTCGATGAATTACCTGGCGAATCATCTGAGTGTGATTCCGAAACTAAATTCAAACAGCAAGTTTTTTACGTTCTTTTGGACTGCTTGATTGGTAACAGTACAAGATGTTTCGAAGCCGTAAATGACATTGCGATTAAAATTAGTTTTTTGCATTTTGCACGATTTATGGCATCGATGTTCCTACGGATCTAATAGATGAGATCAAACCAAAAAGCACGGAAGGTTTTCCTTGGCTGATTCAAACTCTTAAAATGTATATATTTAGAAAAAGTTTATGTAAGCAAATCAAATAATGTAATCTAACATTTCATTAAAAATGTTCTCTAATTTAACAATGTAGTATGTATAAGTATAATTTCTAACTGTTATGTAATTTCTAAGTGCTCCAGTAAATCTTATTTTATATGAAACTGGCAGACCCGACAGACATTGTTCTGCACTAAATTTGGCCTATCTGCATTCATTTTAATAAGCTTTTTCCGTCTAACTCTGCCCTACCCCTCTACACTTTATCCTAATCTTTTTATTCACTCCTCCCTCCGTCTTTTTCGCTTCATCTCCATCTTCGTCTCATTCTATCTCTTTCTCAGTCTCCTTCTCTCTTTTCTCTTCTCTCAAGTTTTTCTCCTTCTTCTTCGTCTCTTATTGCCAGTCTTAGAGGGTGGTATGTATTTTGTTCCAGTCCCATTTCGAGTCTCAGTCTCAGTCCCACTCTGAGTCCTAATCCCAGTCCCAGTCCGTCTCTGGTATACATCCCGGCAAAAAGCATCGTAAATACTAATATAGGCAAATTTATATACGAAATTTCAGGCAAATCGAATAGGACGTACGTAAATAGGTATGTGGGTATTATTAATTTTGTCTTTATTTCGGCTTCGCATGCATATTTATCAGTTTTGCCAGGTTGATGCGACTAAATCGAATATCAAAATGAACTTTAGAGCTCTCAGCAACAGCTTTCATTTGATATCCATACTACACACATTCTAAGGGTATCGGGGTCCATGTTTTGGCCTATATCTCGAGACCCTAGTCACTTAGCGGTGTAAAACGTACTCTGTATTATAGCACACACCAATAGCTTCAATTTGATACCCATAATGTAAAAACACATTCTAGGTGTATCCGGGTCCACGTTTTGGGCTATATCTCGAGACCCTAGCCCCCAATTGTATGAAAATTATCCTGTACTATAGCACTCATCAACAGCTTTCATTTGATATCGAGACCCTGGCCTCCCAGTTGTATGAAAATGATCCTGTACTATAGCACTCATCAACAGTTTTCATTTGATATCCATATTGTATAAACACATTCTAGGGGTACCCGGGTCCACGTTTTGGACTATATCTCGAGACCCTAGCCCCCAGTGGTATGAAAATTATCCTATACTATAGCACTCATCACAGCTTTCATTTGATATCCATATTGTATAAACACATTCTAGGGGTACCCGGGTCCACGTTTTGATCTCAAGACCCTAGGCACGTACCGAAAAAAAGGTAGACGTTGGCCGATTCTCAGACCTACCCAATATGCTCACAAAATTTCATGAGAATCGGTTCAGCCGTTTCGGAGGAATTAAGCCTCTAAAACCGTGACAGAAGAATTTTATATATTAGATAAAACTGACAATGTGAATTGAAAAATTTATGTATGTTATGTTATTTTTTTTTACTGGATTGAGTTTATTTTTTAGGGTGGCTCGTAAACGCGAACTGTCCCCAGGGACCCGGCTAGGCTATCTGCGCCCTGCTTGCAAGGAAAATACAGCAAATCTAATGGGTGTATACCCATTCTTATTCTGTATCATGTGAAAAGTCAGTTTCTACCAGTGTTGTCCTTCATTTCATGATCACCTTGCGGCGTATAAGAAACACGATTTTTATATTGCAATCTCTCCTAGAGTGTTTCCTTCCAATGGGAGACATATGTTATAAGTACGAGCAGAGAAACGATTCTCTGAAAATAAATTTTGGGACATCATACTCACTTTCAAAGACCTCAGAAAAGCTTCAAGATAAAGAACTCCACGGGTTTCAGCCATAACTTGCCTTCATACCAAATCAATCGACAACGAATACTATAGAAAGTACGTCATCAGAAAATCGAGTATATTGTCAAGAGCTATGATGAAAGCTATACACCTAATGGTTTTATATAAATCCTAGAAAAGATGGCCAGTTTTTACAAAAGGGATAATGAGAACGGACAAGCTATGGTGGCCAAAGAGTACTAGATTGCCCTCGCCAAAATGCCTGCCATACAGACACGACAGCAAAAGTAACAACAACCAAAACATTGCAAGGCGTAGGCCGCCGAGTACTGAAACAAACTTCAGTTTCCGCCTTTAACTATGAAGAGATCTCGAGCGTTGTCTAACTTAGATCAGCAAAATATTTTAGAATCTCAGGCTGAAGATTCTAAATGTATTGTACGATTTAATATACCTGGTGATCAAGAAATAACAGTGTAACAGCCAAACCGTGCCTCTGCTGTTTTGAAACTTTGTTATCAGGGAGGCTAATTTTCACAGCAGCAACAGCACCGGATGACAACTAAGAGAAAACCACAGCGAGTTAATAAAACTTAGAATATTTCCGCGGTAGCTGTTCGTGTCGGAAGAGTATTCATTACCGCCGGAAAGAGCATTCATTACCGCCTTGGTGTGATGGTAGCGTGCTCCGCCTACCACACCGAAGACCCTGTGTTCACGCCACGGGCCAAACAACATCAAACTTTTAAAAACAAGTTTTTTCAATTTGGAGAAATTTTTCTAGGCGGTGTCGCCCCTCAGCAGTGTTTGGTAAGCACTGCGAGTGTCTTTCTGCCATGAAAAGCGCACAGTGAAAACTCATCTGCCTCGCTGATGCCGTTCGGAGTCAGCAAAAAACAAGTAGGTCCCGTCCTGCCAATTTGTAGGAAAAATTAAAAAGGAGCACGACGCAAATTGGAAGAAAGTTCGGCCTTAAATCTCTTCGGAGGTTATCGCGCCTTTCATTTATTTTTTTTATTCATTACCATAACAGTTCTTACGCTTTCGGCGAGTGTTAAGAGAAGATTGACGATGCTAACAGGTTCCTGGATAAACTCAATTTGGCGGATCTAATGTAGACGTCAGCTCTCGACAAATTACATTTGCATCTTCGGCGATACAGCTTTACGTGCAGTATACCAAAGCTGCAGTGCCTAGTTCTGGAACCGTGGTCTGCCCTTTGAGATTGAGGGTAGCAACAACCTATTCTATACAAATGGCGTAGATAAATCTTGGCCATAATTCTTACTAAAAACACTTTCGACGCTTTCGTTTTATCTAGTTTCAATAGTCAGGTTTGAGTCACGAAGCGGTCAAAGGAGTAACGATCGGCTCCACGTGCATGGCTTAAAATCGATCCGAACCCTTCAACGAGTATCAGGTATTAACAACACCGGCCTGCACGCTTCTAAGAAACCATAACTAAAGATTTGTGGCACGATATCGAAAATATAAGAGCAAATTTCGTATCGAAGCTCTCCTCAGGCAAGTCAGAAGTTATATATACAAAATTTTATTAAAAGTAGAAAAATACTAGAAGAGAGAATAAAAGACATTACCAAAGTTTGAAACAACTTAAGTTTGCCAGTCACTAACATGTCATAAACGGTGCTCAAATCCTAGCAGAAGCAAAAGCAGCACTTGCGATATGTGAAGGGGGGAAATACCAATATTTCCGTTCCTCCTATAAAGATGCACTCATGTTGCATACTTACATACCTATATACTATCAAAAGACATGCAAATAATTAGCTCAGCTTTTATAGGAGTTTACTACCGATCAAATGTGTACGATAAAGTTTTTCTCATAAAACTTGAGATGTTGCTGCTCTTAAAGTTCTTCCTCTATTATAACCGTAATGTGCTATGAATCTATGACAGTTCGAAGGAAATAGACAAGCAAAAGAGATGGCACAGAAACAACAACAAATGCATTAATGTAAATTATATAAAAAAGAGCATGAAAAGGAAATACGAAGCCAAGCTTTTTCCAACTCATATTCAGTTTTACTCTGACAACAGTCATGTCTCCACAAGTATTATAGGCGTATATTACATTTCCGATATGAGTATAGTTATGCATTTCCGTTTATTAGGGTGGGCATAACCAGATATCGAGCGTAGAACTCCAACTGGGGCAGAGGATCAGTTAATTGGATCACGGATGGGTGAAATGGAATTGAAAATAGGATTCGGGCTCTCCGTCATATATTCAACATCTAGTCAGATAGCAAAGCGGAAATCAAGGCTTTGAACCCGACTCCGGTGTAATCAGCACTGACCTGGGAGTTTAGAAGCATAATAATATCCCAGGCAACTGTAACTCGAATATCTTACAACGAATTAGTACAAATGAAGCGAACGTGGCATTCCGTAGGGAATTCAGAGAATCGCAGGTCGCCTGTAGTGTCCTACTACAGCTCCTTGTGAGGTGGCGAGATTTGTCTGGGGGATCAGCCAATGTAATTGCGTTCACTAAGGCTCACTTACCACGTGTGTATTTGGGTTATGATATCGCAGTTTATTCGATACATCTGATCATACTGGAAAACCCTTCGTGCTGCAGCTGCTTGAAGGATGATTAGGTGAGTCATCGAGTCAGTTCATGCTTGACTGACTCATTTTACCAGAAATAGGCGACAGTATTTTGTCTCGGATTTCCTGGACCTTCGCAGGATTTTTACAAGGCCCAGATAAATCTTATTTGAAGCGAAAACGTGACCACGCAGTGATTTCCTAGGTAGTTGCTGATGTCGGCATTGTTTTGTTTGTTGTCACAACGGTTGTTGGCACACAGGGCGACATTCTGATTCACTTTGCGAGAATTGCGAGGAGTACATTAAAGGAGCTTATACCTTTCTATGAGCGAAGTTTTAAAATATGTTTAAAACCAAACTTTAATAGCATTTCAAAACACCGAATATGTTCAATATGAGGAGCACCCTAATATACATACATATATATATGCAAAAAACTCTACTGTTCAGCGCTATTGTAAGTAGACGTCATTGTTTGTATGCCATTCGTGCATGGAAATTGGAGATGAAAGTAAAAAAAAATACTTATTGCGTGAATTTAATTAAAAGCAAAATATGCACGAATATGGTGGGTGTTGGCAAGAGGCACAGGAAAAGGCATCAAGGGGCGGGCGGATATGTTTGTGATTGCATTGAATATTTGAGTGAATATGAAAAGTAGCATAAAGTAGATAAGTTGAGTGAATAGCAGACTGTCGGCATGTGTAAATTTATTGAATGAATGACTGCATGACTCGAGTGAAAATCGTATAAGTGATATGAAGGAAAAACAAGTAAGGAAGGTTAAGTTCGGGTGTAACCGAACATGACATACTCAGCTGAGAGCTTTGGAGACAAAATAAGGGAAAATCACCATTTAGCAAAATGAACCTAGGGTAACCCTGGAATGTGTTTGTATGACATGGGTTTCAAATGGAAGGTATTAAAGAGTATTTTAAAATGGAGTGCGCCACAGTTCTATAGGTGGACGCAATTTCAGGATATCGCCATAAAGGTGGACCAGGGGTGACTCTAGAATGTGTGTTGTACGATATGGGTATCAAATGAAAGGTGTTAATGAGTATTTTAAAAGGGAGTGGGCCTTAGTTCTGTAGGTGGACGCCTTTTCGAGATATCGCCATAAAGGTGGACCAGGGTGACTCTAGAATGTGTTTGTACGATATGGGTATCAAATGAAAGGTGTTAATGATTATTTAAAACGTAGTGGGCCTTAGTTCTATAGGACGCTTTTTCGAGATATTGCAATAAGGGTGGTGTTTTTACGATATGGGTATCAAATTAAAGGTATTAATGAGGGTTTCAAAAAGGGAGTGGGCCTTAGTTGTATATGTGAAGGCGTTTTCGAGATATCGACCAAAATGTGGACCAGGGTGACCCAGAACATCATCTGTCGGATACCGCTAATTTATTTATAAATATAATACCACGAACAGTATTCCTGCCAAGATTCCAAGGGCTTTTGATTTCGCCCTGCAGAAGTTTTCATTTTCTTCTACTAATATGGTAGGTGTCACACCCATTTTACAAAGTTTTTTCTAAAGTTATATTTTGCGTCAATAAACCAATCCAATTCATCTCTTTTTTCATATTTGGCACAGAATTATGGCATTTTTTTCATGTTTCGTAATTTTCGATATCGAAAAAGTGGGCGTGGTCAGGGGTCAGATTTCGGCCATTTTTATACCAAGATAAAGTGAGTTCAGATAAGTACGTGAACTAAGTTTAGTAAAGATATATCGATTTTTCCTCAAGTTATCGTGTTAACGGCCGAGCGGAAGGACAGACGGTCGACTGTGTATAAAAACTGGGCGTGGCTTTAACCGATTTCACCCATCTTCACAGAAAACAGTTACCGTCATAGAATCTATACACCTACCAAATTTCACAAGGATTGGTAAATTTTTGTTCGACTTATGGCATTAAAAGTATTCTATACGAATTAAATGAAAAACGACGGAGCCACGCCCACTTTGAAATTTTCTTTTATTTTTGTATTTTGTTGCACCATATCATTACTGGAGTTGAATGTTGACATAATTTACTTTTATACTGTAGAGATATTAAATTTTTTGTTAAAATTTCACTTAAAAAAAATTTTTTTTAAAAGTGGGCGTGCTCGTCATCCGATTTTGCTAATTTTTATTTATCACAAATATAGTAATAGCAGTAACGTGCCTGCCATATTTCATCATGATATCTTCAACGACTGCAAAATTACAGCTTGCAAAACTTTTAAATTACCTTCTTTTAAAAGTGGGCGGTGCCACGCCCATTGTCCAAAATTTTACTAATTTTCTATTTTGCGTCATAAGGTCAACGCATCTACCAAGTTTCATAAGCTTTATCCGTTTTTGGTAATGAATTATCGCACTTTTTCGGTTTTTTTGAAATTTTCGATATCGAAAAAGTAGGCGTGGTTGTAGTCCGATTTGGTTCATTTTAAATGGGGATCTGAGATGAGCGCTCAGGAACCTACATACAAAATTTAATCAAGATACCTCAAAATTTAATCAAGTTATTGTGTTTACGGGCGGACGGACCGACATGGCTCAATGAATTTCTTTTTTCGCCCAGATCATTTTGATATATAGAAGTCTATATCTATCTCCATTAGTTCATGCCATTACGGATTACCGTTATGGGAACAAAGTTAATATACTCTGTGAGCTCTGCTCAGCTGTGTATAATAACGACACATATAAACATGCTTTTAAAGCTATGATGAGTGCATATGCACACTTTCCGAATGATGTCAGCAAAAATTCACTGAATGCTGAAATATTAAAAAAAAATGCTTTTTATTACCTCACTAACCAACAAATTAAGAAAAAGGCTACCTTTTAAGGCGTGACTAGCTGAACGATTATTTATAAATAGATGCTCACCTGCTGACTCACCGATAGGTATTGATTTTGAAGTATAACTATCATCTTGAATGATAGCTTACTGTTATTCATAAATGTTGTGAGTTTGTTTTTCTTTTGAAATGACACTAGCTATTATCACAACTACATACAACTGTATGTATGTATGCCTATTTACATACAACCTACATGCAAATGCATTATTATATGAAAAAAGTTGACAACTGAATGCTGTGACATGACAACTATCTTTGACATTTGATGCTCGGCATTTGACATTTGAAATTGTTACGCTAAGTGCTTTATGGGGACAATACCAATATAATGGCGATTATGATTGATGTATTTGAAGTATTTGTGGTCTTTAATGGTATCTTTTTCAATAGGTCATCTGTGCAACCAAATGGAATGTGCACAGAAATTGGGAGGACCAAACTAACTAAGTGTCACTTAGATGTTGCTGAAACAGTACTTCACCCTATTTAGTAGGCATTAGCAGTCAATAATCATAATGGCAATATTTAAACAGAAGTAGTTACTGTTAGAGGCGTCTGACTGGACACTGTCTTCCGGCGTCACATGTTTATAAATTAGGCCTCGTCAGTAGCAGCAGGTATAGGAAGTGTGAGCTGCAGGAAGAAACGGTTGAGTAGGGATGGCAGAGTTGCCAGATTTCGAGGCAATAATTAAGCTGGGTCCTAGAAAACAGCTAGTATTTGCCAATAGAACGGAGTTATTCTATAGCATATGTCGTAGCACCTGATTGGGTTCTTCCGTTTGGTCGTCAAACAAATTCTGGTAATACTATGGCACATTCAGTCTATGTGAGGTCTTTATCGACCGGCCAGTTCAACCTAACCTAACTTAGAGCCCTCGGTGTATCTCATTTCACTTTACCAAATACTTTTTATCATGAGGGAATACTTCGCATGCAGGACTTACAATACGTCTGAGTCGATTTTGAATGGTAAGAGTTTTATATGTCCAAATTAAAATGAGTCACAGCGAAATGCGTCTTCCTGAAAAGTCTGCTTTCCTCCTTTTTAATGTTTAAAATATCGCGGATCTAAAACACATGGAAAGCACACAAAAGAGCTTCTTGTCGATTTATCATGGGTTCGCATTTGGATCCTTGCATGTTCCTCGGCATCACCGGATAAGTTATGTGCCTTTTACAATGATGGGAAACTCGGCACCAATGACTGGGTTCATCAAGCTCGCAACCCAACAAAGGAGTTTACCGACTCTGCATGAATGTGGTTTCTGACGTCTGCGTCATGCATTACAGTATCTCTATAGAAGTTAAATGACGGATAATGACATGATGTCATACATATTCATATTCGACTGAGTTTGGATATTTCGTTCCTTATATGAGTAGGGGCTCAGACATATAGTTGTGGGGCCACCTTGTTAAACTTGGGGTAAGCTATGGTGGCATAGTTGACTTAACTAAGTCTTACTGTGAAATAAGGAGTAGAACGCTTTTAAGTGCCTCCAACACAGTCGATATTGTTTTTCTTGAACACTTTTACTACCCGTTGTGATACCAGGTTAGCTAACGGCGATATCTTATAATTAAATGAAACGCTGAGAAGCACCGATAGACTTCCGACTGAGGTAAACATCGATCGCCAAAATTTCCTCCGGGGATTCGTATTCATCCCTACCGAGAATTACATTTACGCATTGTCATTACAATAACTGAGTAGTTAAACATGGAGTGATTTGATGACTCAACACCGTGGTCCTCTATACATCTGAGACAGTTAAAGTTTTTTCTTGAGCTGCGCTGCATGGATTGCAATAGGGCAGTGCCCCGTCAACGCACCAATCACCATAGAGGAAAGGGTTTTTATCTTGATATCGCTAAGCACTTTTTATCAACAAATGGTTAGATGGATCCCGATACTCGACAAGAGGTGGCGAAAGAAATTTGGTTGACTTCCTTAATGACCTCAGATGTAAAGGTAATGAGTGATAGTTGATGTTGGGTGCCTGAGCCGATCGACCATTACATTATAAATGACCAACAAAAAGCAATCGCGTTTATCCTCAGATTTTCGATATGTTTGTATCAGAACGGTATTTAAAAGATGGTCTCAGCTTATCTCCATCAGTAGTTTTTATGGGTCCCTCCACATGGCAACCAACTATGTCTGTCAGAGTATTTGCAATTTTCAAGAAATGGAATGGTAGGGGCGCAGTCAGTAGTTCCTTCAGCGATGGATGGTTCCTTTGGCGGTAGAAACGTTGATCTGGCCGATACGTTGGTTTTAGTGCGAGAAAACGTGACATAATAGCATCGCCGCCTCGAAATTGTTGAACCGGCTCACAGTAAAGGCCAGTGCTGCCGAGAAGAGCCTGCCTCATCACTTAACCAAGCGAGAGGGTCATACCCGACAAATCACTCGGCTTGTCATGAAGAATGCCTCATACGTATAATAAGGCAACTGATTCCACCGAAAAAAACTGGGGAGACTGGTGCAGGTACTCGCCCACTCACTGGACACCACAAAAATATACGGAAGCGGTTTGTCAGCCCTGCATTGGCTTATCCGCAGGCTGTAGGGAAGAAAACTATAAAACTTGATCGTATCTGAAGCCAGTGCTTAGCGGAAGGGGTGTAGGGCCTCTTCACCAAGCAACAATATCGTGTCGATCAAGTGGAATATCGAAAGTGCCCATCCTCTCTACTCAGGTTATAAAATGAACGAATGTGTTGTCCTAAATCATAAGTCAATCGATTTATTCAGCTCATGCTGGTCTATATTTGCCATCCTGATGTATTGTAGTGTGCTTTTGGCGCTGGTGAAATGACAAAAAATAGGTTTAATAAAACCCGACATGTAATCTTTCCCTTACAAATCTAGGGATCGAAATGGGTTCTAGGCCCAATGAGTCTTAAGCAAATTTGCTCAGAATCGTCTGTAGAGTATTTTCCGCACATAAGATGTTCCATACATGCGATGCCTTACATATCAACCAGCTTTAAATTTACCGACAAGTATTTGAACGTTCTATATTCGGACTTGGGATTCATTTATTTCGGATACTTTTATACGTTTAAGCAAATTATGATTTTTATCAATTTTAAGCTGCTTCGAGCAATATACTCGAAATTTTCGGAGTATTATACACAAAACGACACAAGATTCGGATTTTGCTCGTCAAAAAATCAACAAATAAAAACAACAAAATATTGCGTATAAAATGCGACGAAGGACTGTAACAACAACTTCAACTAAAAAACTTCAAATGAAATATGTAATGAAGCAGAAACCTAATAATTGAGGGTGATATTTATGACATGAATAATACATATCGATGTACGGGGGACACAGGTCAATAGATACAACAGCGAACAAAAAGTAGCTGCAGAAATGTCGTTTATTAATTTTTTTTCGATAATGAAGGAAAAATTCAATGAATTTTGTAATTGATTCAATCTCCGTTTCGAAAATGCGAATTTGAGAAACTTTTTATTTGTGATTGTCAGACTCAAAATTTTCTGAATAAAAAGTTCGAAATTTTCGTAAAATTTTTACGAATTTTTGATTTTTTCAGTAACGTTTTTGAAATTGATTTGCATTAAATTGGTTGGGCTACAAAACTGCATGCTCGAAGAAATTAGGAACATCTCTAAATTTAAAGTTCGAAATTTTCGTAAAATGCTTACGTGTTTTCGAGTTTTTTCGAAAACGTTTTTTGAAATTCTTTTGCATAAAATTGTTGGGGCATGCTCGAAAAAAATTGGAAAACTACATATATAAAAAATCAAAATTTTCGTAAAATGTTTACGCATTTTCTAGTTTGTTCGAAAACGTTTTTGAAATTGATTGGGCTACAAAACTGCATACTCAAATAAAATCGGGAAATCTCTATGTAAAAAGTTCGACATCTTTTTAAAGTTTTTACAAATTTTCGAAAACGGTTTGTAAATTTATTTGCATATAATCGATGGGACGTACTCGAAAAAATTTGGAAAACGCTTAGAAAACTGAGTAAAAGTTCGAAATTTTGGAAAAAAATTTACGAAATTGCGATTTTTAGTTGCATAAAATTGGTTGGGCATACTCGAAAATATTTGGAAAACTCTATATTATAATTTCGAAATTTTAGTAAAATTTTGACGTTTTTTCAATTTTTCGAAATGTTCTGAAATGATTGGAGCAAAAAATTTTGTTAATTTTTTGCGAACTTTGAATTTTTCGAAAACGTTTTTAAAATTGATTTGCATAATATTGATGAGGCATGCACGAAAAAATTTTGAAAACTATGAAAAACTCTGGATAAAAAGTTTGAAGTTTTCATTAAACTTTGACGAAATTTCGAATTTTTTTGAAAAAGTATTTGAAGTTGGTTTGCATAAAATTGATTGGGCTGCAAAACTGCATACTCAAAAGACGATAAATAAATAGTTTTTTTTTGGAAAACTGAAAAATTAAACAAAAAGTTCGAAATTTTCGTAAAATTTTTAATAAATTTTCAATTTTTTCCAAAACGTATTATAAATTCATTTGCATAAAATTGGTTGGGCATACTAGAAAACATTTGGAAAACTCTAATGCAAAACTGCATACTGAAAAAAATTTGGAAAACTATATAAAAATTCGAAAGTTTCGTTAAATGTTTGCGAATTGTCGTATTTTTTTGAAAACTTTCTCAAAATTGATTAGCATAAAATTGATGGAGCATACTCGAAAACATTTTAAAAACTCTGAAAAACTCGATAGAAAATTTTAAATATTAGTCAAACTTTTACGAATTTATGAGTTTTTTCGAAAACGTGTTTTAAATTGGTTTGCATACGATTTATTGGGCTGCAAAACTGCATACTCAAATATATTTAAAAAATGTTCGAAACCTTCGTAAACTTTTCATGAATTCTAGATTTTTTTCCAAAAATTTTTTGATAGTAGTTTAAATAGTTTCAGTTAAAAAACTCATAGGCGCTTTTTTTTAAATATGGAAGGTATAAAAAAATAAAAATTTAATTGACGAAATTGGATCAAAGTTGCCAGTGCTATTTTCGTGCTCGCTGCCGTATTTTATGGCCAAATTGATGTGCACGATTAGCATTCACATCATTTTTGAGTCAATCACGCGTAAAAAAATTGTGTTCACATAAAAAAGTAAAATAGAATAAAGAAGCAAGGACGGGACTGTCTTCGGCTGTGCGTAAAACTTTATAACTTTCACAATCGGAGCTGAACAATGCTTGATAAAATTTAAAAAATTTATAAAATCCGAACAATCAGTTGTATGGATCATATGTTACATATACGACATGCCTGGGAGGATGGAGCCGTGTGTGTTGGTGTTCGCCATTCACAAAGGAATGCCCGGGCAAAATCCGACATCAAAACGCGATGGACAAAGCAAGGAAGGAAGCAAATTAAAAACTTCGACATTTACTGTAGTGTCCATGCAAAAAAGCGTAGTCTCAGCATCTGATTCGTGGTAAGAGAGAGAGAGAGTTTGTCCTTAAGGTCGAACGTCTCGCCGCTATCCGTATATAAGCAAATTGGTTTAATATAGCATTCATCTGCCTTCATGCACCGAAAGAGGAGAAAGACGATGAGGTGAAAGACGCTTTCTATGAACGCTTAGAATGCACATACGAGTGCTGCTCCCTCCATGATAAAAAAGTCTGCTTGGCGAAGAAAGTTGTTTTGACCCCCGGGTCGGAAAGTTCGCCAACACAATGAAACCTCTGCTAACGGACTGAAACTGATCGACTTAGTCGGTGCACGAAACATGGTCATATCCAGCACAAGGTACATGCATAAAAATATTTATTAAACTACATGGCGGTCCCTCGATCGAAATACACGCAATCGCAGCAAAAGACGGATGGCATGCCGGGTTGGTGGGTCTTCTTCTCCTAACAACCTGAGATTCGAAAAATACTTAAAACCATTTCATGAAAGGTATAAAAGTAGAAGAAAATAAAAATAATTTAAAAAATTTTAAGCACTTCCTTTATATAAATGGACACAAATCAGCGAAACACGTCTCCTTATATAGACATATTCTTGCTAAACTTTGATTTTTACATAGAAATTGCAAAAATATTTATGAGTAGTAAAAATATAAAAGTGGAGCGCACATTACTTGGATTGGAAAGTTGGCAGGAAAGGAGATATTATTAGTCAGTCAATTGCGCTCCATCTTTATATTTTTACTTCTTACATATATTTTTGCAATTTCTATGTCAAAATTTAAAAATCAAAGTTTAGCTCGCTGATTTTTGTCCATTTATATAAAGGAAGTGCTTAAAACTGTTTTTATTTTATTTTTATTTCCTCCTTTTCTTACATTTTCTCGGTGTCTTAACCTATCTGTTAGGTTTTACGGTTGTAGCTCAATGAGAACTTACATAAAAATCAATCCCCAAAATTCCCTCCGTTCCGTTTGATTTTCCTATATATCTCAGTCCGTGCGCCCCCTAGGGAAACTTTTTGTATTGTGTCATCGGCTGTCATTGACCTCTGAATTAAGCCCTAAATTTTTAGCCTCTAGCTCATCGGTAAGTTTCAAATTTCCAAATTATTATCTAATTTTTTCGATCCATGCGCCACCTAACGGAACTTTTTCTCCTTTTCTTAAATTTTCTCGGCGTCTTATCCTATCTGTGAAGTTTTACAGTTGTAGCTCAATGCGTACATACATAACAATCAATCCCAAAATTCCCTCCGTTACGTACGATTTTTCTAAATATCTCATTCCGTGCGCCCCCTAGCGAATCTTTTTGTATCGTATCATCGGCTGTCATCTCTGAATTAAGTTTGAAATTTCAAGTCTCTAGCTCTTCGCGAAGTGACTTAAAAGCTGGTTTGAAAATTTTCAAATTCTTATCTAATTATTTCGACCCATTCGTCACCTAACGGAATTTTTTTCCCTTTGTTCCATTGTCACGGTGTTCTAACCTATGTGTAAAGTTTCACGTTTGTAGCTCAATGAGAAGTTACATAAAAATCGATTGCTAGGACAAACATTCAACCGACCTAATATAAAGGAAGTAAAAAGCAAAAAATGTCTTACAAATACTAGAAATTCATAACAAATGGAGTACATTAAATTCCGTAACGCTCTCAAGACGCAAAAAGAGCCAAATGAAATTCAATAGTGAAAAATGTGTATGAAATTTTTCAATTATTTAAGCAAAGTTTTTCAATTTATGAAAATGAAACAGAAAATGTTAATAATTGCTATGTGAGAGGGAGACGAAAGAAAAGGAAGCTGGCAATATATGTAATTGAAAGGAAAATTTATTGAATTCACAGAAAAGCAAAGAAATGGAAGAAGAATCACGCTATAACTGATATAGAGGGGTTGAGCGCCTAAAAGTGTACAACGCTTTATTCATTTTGCTCTTTCCACACATACACACACTTACCTAAGTACTTATGTATATTAAAAAGTACACAGCCTGAGTTTTGCGTAAACAGCAAACAACAAAAGGTAAGCAACTCATAAAATACTTTTTTTCTACACAATTTTTCTATGAAGAGAGATTAAAGGAGTTAGCTACAGCAAAACGTATGTGTCATAGGGTGTGTGTGTGTGGGTGTATAAGAGAAGACAGCAAAAAGTTTTGCAAATATAATTTGTGCTAACAAAATGTTTTACTCTTTTAACAGTAACAGCAAACACACTGCTAACAAATAAATATTTATGCGAATATAATCGTTTAATCATGTATGCTTACGTTCGTGTGGGTGTGTGTGCAGTTGGAATGCAAATATGTACTCATTTGTAGATGTACGCCTTTAGATGTATGCGTTCAACACTGCTTGAATTGTTGGGCAAATCAGTAAACACCTTTCAGATGGCAGATAGCATCGTACAAAAAGGTACAGCGCGCAGCTGATTGGTAATGGAAATTTGAAATACAAACACAAAGTTGGCGTACGTAAAAGTAAAGAAAAGAAAGTGAAAGGGAAACGAAAAGATACATGTCGAAATAGTCGAATTCGGTTTATTAAATATTCGCCAAAATATTTGTATCCGTATCAATATCGAACGTGAGTAAATATCACTGCAAAAAACTTTAAATTCTAACAAAAATATCGACAACAGCGCCACTTAACGGCAGCCGTGAAAACAACCCTGACGGCTGCACTGTATGTCAATCTGCACACTCCACCTGTAGACTCAATGCCTCTCGGGGTAGCTTGAGCGCAGAGAGTAACGGCATAGTAGTATAGCGTCAGCAAAAACTCGGCGGACACACTAACTTGTTTACTACCTGCGCTTCGATGGATCTCTTTAAGTCACAATAAACGTGGATGGTTGGTGCAAGAGCGCTCAAATGGCAGACGAGGCGATATGCGTGTTCATCGACGGTTTCAAAGTAATGGAAGGAGTAGGTTCTGCGTTATAATGCGCAGATCCGGAAACAAACAAATTTTACAAGCTGCCTGATCACTGTAGTGTTTTTTAGGTGGATATAGTGGTCGTGTCTAATTCAGTAGGAACACTGGAGGGAAATAGCTTAAGCCGCAACCGTGTAAGTTTGAAAGCCAAGCAGCAATTACGGCAATAATCGAATCGAATACAACATCGTAAAGTGGGAAGAATGGGAATAGGGAGAAATATTCATATACTAGCAGACCCTGCTGATGTTTTTCTGTTCTAACTTTGGCCTAAGTGCATGAGTTTTAATAAAAGTGTGTTAGAGTGTAAGAGCTACCTGGAAAGAATCGGGATATGGGGAAGCATACATCTATATTGGGTGCCAGGGTATATGGGAATATATTGGAATGAAAAAGCGGATCAACTAGCTAAGTAGGGCGCATCCCCTACAGCTTGTTTCGTAGAGGTCCCAAATAGTTTGGGCAGGATCAAGAGAAGGGGCAGGAGTTGCACATGATCGACCAAGCGAGAAATGCGTTGACTAAAGCGCGATGCTGTAAAGTGTCGATGATCATTTGTAGGTCTCACAACCTTAGACTAACAAAGTTACTTCCGTCATTAAAAACAGAGGAATGTAGGCTCGTGAGATTATTATGACGGAACACTGCCTTCTGGCGTCAAACGCTTTTGAATCAGACCTTGTTAGTGATGGCAGATGTAGCAAGTGCGATTTGTAGCATGAAACGATTGAGCACGTCTCATACCCTGCGCTCGCAATGCTAAGACTCAAGCTTGTGGGAGTTTCACAGCAATTAGATATAGAAGCAGCAGTGTGGTTGTTGAAGAAAACTTCTGGTAACAAAATGGACTCATTCAGTGAGGTTCACACGGACCAACCAGTTCAACCGAACTTAACAACGCTACCTGCCTGGGTTTAAAACCTAATTACTTCAAGAAATACTAAGTTTATAATTTATTTAAATTGGTGGAACACATTTCAGTGCGAATCATTAGCCGCACTCCACTTACTGGTGACTTAGTTACCAACAGCTTTCGACTAAGCGACTGGAAGCGAGCGCTGCTTCCAATTTATAAACTCTATTCGCACCCGTATTGTAATTCCTAATCCGATTCATATTTCTATTTTTATTTCTATTTTTACCCCTGTTTCTATTCCTGCTAGTATTTCTGCTCGTTTTCCTATCTATATCACTCTCACTGACACTATATCTTATCCTATTTCTATTGCCATTTCCAATCGTCTTTCTATTCTTCTTAATATTCCCATTCACATTTCTATTTCCATTCCTATTTCTACCCCCGTTTCTACTCCTATTCGTTTTCTATCTCTTTCACTCTCACTGACAGCAATCCTTTTCCTATTTCCATATCCATTCCAAACCCCCTTCCTCTTTCTATTCTTATTCCTGATACCAGTCACATTTCTATTTCCATTCCTATTTCTACCCCCGTTTCTATTCCTGTTCATTTTCCTATCTCTATCACTCTCACTGACACTATCCCTATTCCTATTCCTACACCCATTCAAATTCCAATTCACAATCCCATTCCTTTTTCTATTCCTATTATTATTCCTATTCCTTTGTTTGTAGTGCGTTTGTTTAAACAGATTTTCTTTCGATGTATTTGCTTCCTCGATTTCTTGCAACCTGCTCACAAAAGATTGTAGTTTATGGAAACATTAAAATAATGTTTGTAAAAGGAAGCTGTCAACAACTGATAACAAGCGAAAATGTTAGCAAAACCAGTACAACAAAAACAAAAACATGCAGCAACCAAAAAGTTATTCCAACAACTACTCAGCGCGGTTGCTCCTCATCACTTCTGCTACATGCAACCCCTCATCAGCTGTCTAATTTACCCATTTATCCGCTTGATGTCTTTTCTGTATTTTCGTTTCCCTTAACACTCATTTCCTACCTCTCACCCCGCCTTATTGTATTTGCATATGCCTGTCAGCTAGTTTTTTACTCTCATTCACTTTCGTCTGCATTTTAACATTTCATATATTCTGTCTACTAACAAAATTTACTTTTTGCTCAATTCAACCACGAAGGTGACATGGTTAACATTGACAGTAAAAAGCATTGGCGGATGGGAACAAAGTGTTCTAATTTAAATTTCAATTTCCGAAATATTGAAATGGTTGAGTAAATAAATAAATTTGTTGTAAGTAATGCACACAAACTCTGAGACAGATGAAAGAAAGCCACGTGTACTGTATGGTAGGAAGTACAAATTACGACCGTATGCAAATTTTTTTTTAGCCAGAGGTGTCTGCTGTATAAATTAACTGTTATATGTATGAGAAATCATGTTGTTGTGTGCGATCCCCCAAGGTTATGAGAAGTGCTGTCGATGTTGATGGTCCTTTATCGGATATGAACCTGGTACTTAGCTTCCTTAAATCCGGTACAAAACCGTTCAGCTCGGAGACAATTTAATATGACTACATTGAACCAACATACTCCTTCCCCATCTAGTTTCACGACGAACTTGAGGTTGGCATAGCTTCGTCTGCTAAAAAAACAGATTCGCCTTGAATATGTGAGGTAAACAAGTGGGTTGGACAAGTTATGAATTGCGCCCGCAGCCCCTTGATGTCTATGAGATAGCATCGGTATTGGCGATCCGACTTTCAAATTTACTAAGAGGGAAAGTGGAAAGCGGAAAGCGAAACGGGAAAGGACTAGGGAGGGAGAGTCATCGGCAAGGGAAATGGAACGAAAATGGCATGGGGAAAGAAAACGGCAAGGGCAAAGGGAAAGGGCTTTTCGGAAAGCGAAAGAAAAATGAAAAGTGATATGAAAAAAGAGGCAGAGAAGGAGAAAGCGGAGTGAAATACAAATAGAAAGAGAAACGAAATAGAAGGAGAGAGAAAGATAAAAGAAAAAGCAGAGAGAGAAAGATAAAGAAAAAGCGAAGCAGAGAGAGAAAGAGAAAAAGAAAGAATGATATGAGGCAAAAAACCAATTGAAAGTCAGAAATACGAAGGAGGAAGAGGACATGAAAATTGAACAACCCCCAGCGATTAGGGACGTATATATACCCGCGGCACGTATAATTGTCGGAAGAGGCGAATAAAATACACAAATGATTCAAGGGGTTGTGCAGCGCAACCCTTTAAGAGGTTGCCAGAGCAATTTATAGCTTCCCAACTCAATTATCAGCCTCACCTACCCCAGGCGAATCCTGTTTCATTTTCAGCCGAGGCTCTGGTGACCCGAAGTTCCTCATGGAACTAGGGGGTGGGGCGAGATAGCGTGGACGGGATCTCCTGAGATTTACTAGTCTACCAGAGTGTTACAAGGACCACTTTAGCTTGGTTTGATGGTTTGTTTTGGCACTTATTTTCCAACATGCAATAAGAAGGACAAAGAGATCAGTCTAAAAAGGCGAGATCCTCCTGCTATTTCTCCTTTTAAGGCTGTTGTACATTCTGTTACTGGAAGCCAGAAACTGATGTATGCGATACGGATTAGGGGGCTTAAAATATACCCGCGGAAGGTATCTAGCGCAACCATTTCCAGCGCAATATATAGCTTCTCAACCCAATTATTAACCTTACCTACCCATGGTGAATCCTGTTTCTTTAGCATCCGAGGCTCTGGCGACCCCAAGTTCCTCATGGATCTAGGGGGTGGGAGGACGGAATGGCCTTGAAGGTTTCATGTGGTGATACAAAATCATTTCCCAGATGTCGGGCTAGTACCTTAATTGTGCTTGTTACGGGAACGTACTGGATCTGCATCCGGCAAAGGACCATCAACAGCGATAGCACTCCCCAATGTCTTCGCTACAACAACAACAACACGGATTATACGTGTAGGATTTAAAAGGTGCCCCCATAAATTCAGAAAGCAAAAATTCAGAAACACATTTTTTCAGAAAACATTAGTCAGAACCCTTTTTTCAGAAAGACAAAATTCAGAGGTCAAAACTCAGAAGTCAAATTACAGAAGTCAAATCTCAGAAGTCAAAGCTGCCGAAGTCAAAATTCAAAAAGTAATCAGACGACAGAAAAAACATAAAATTTTTTTCTCAAAATTCAAAACGCTTATTTATTTGGAAGGAATTATGTATAAAGAAAAAGTAGTACAATCTAAAATTTCGAATTGTGTGCAATAGCAAGCTTGTAATTAATTTTTTTGCGTTTATCTTTTTCAAATGAAATTACATTTTTTGTTGTTATATCGGCCTACGGATTTGTAAGATCGCGGGTTCGAATCGAGCTCAAAGCCTAACAATAATTATTTTATCATTATTATTGTTATGATACATTTTTTCTTAATTGAAAGAATTTTAAATTAGACTAGAAGAAAGAAAAAATTTAGACAACTGCCAAAGCTCGTTGTACAGATCCATTTCGGGAGCTGCTAAATTCTTTCATCGGCAACGTTTAGGCACCGCTGCTATCACCATTCACAGCGGTTGTTTGCTTGTCTTCATTATTTCTACTTCTACCCTGTTTCTTGTCAATTGATATTCACAGCACTGCGACATCTGTTGCAGAATGGATGTGAAAATTGGACTTGTTTCATGGCAATGATGCCATAGTGTCATATTTATTGACACTTTTTCCCCGTGCTCTGGGATGTATTAACAATTTTTGTTGTTTCAATTAAGAAAAAATTATCATAACAGTAATAATGAGAAAATAATTATTGTTAGGCCTTGAGCTCGATCCGAACCCGCGATCTTTTTAATTTACAGTATTAAAAAAACGAAGTCTATACATTGTAACGAACTTAGAGATATTCCGCTTATTTCCTACCTTCTGCAAACGTTCGAATCGCTAAATGTCGAATAAATAACTCCAATATTCAGTAATGCCCAATGGTCTTTATTAGACTAATTTAAGGTACTTCACAATAACACTTATACGTCACAACTAATTGCGTGTTTAAATCAAACTGATTACTGGCTACTCAGCTTTCGCTGCTGTTATACGCTCTGTTGCCTCATCCACCCATTTCTCGTAAGGTCTACTTCGCGAACTTCATGCTTGGTTACCAGCCATATACGTACATGTATATTTGTAGTTTATAGTCTCTCGCATAGCCATATGCGTGTACGAGTGTGTGAGCACTACTTCAGCTGATGGTGAATATCTCTCTGCTGCCTTGTATGTACATGTGATGATTGATTTCTTTACGTATATACAAGTGGCTGCTTAGTATCGGATTAGGGATGCTAGTATCACGTAGTGATGTGAATATTAGTCACAATATTTTTTTCTTGCGTTCCCGATATGGCTCGCCTCATGCTGAAAATTGCTGCAGTTTTGTTTCTATTATTGCCTGTTCGTTTTTTTGATTTATTTATGCAATTAAATATGTTAGGGTGTGTCCCAAACGCAATTCGAATGACGCTGTGCCACCTTTCGATGGAATTATTTGTACGGTCTTCACCCAATTTGGTGATATTATACATATTCCATAATTCGATTGAATATAACGCCTTCTTTCGACGTTACTGTGTTCCAGGCTGAAAAAGAATTCAGAAGTAAAATTTCAGAAGTCAAAATTCAGAAAGTAATCAGACAGCAAAAAACATTAAATTTTGCGCATTTTGCTGTCTGAAATTTGACTTCCGAATTTTGACTTCTGAAATTTGATTTCTGAATTTTTATTTCTGAATTTTGACTTCTGAATTTTGGCTCTCTGAAAAAAAAATTTCTGACTAATGTTTTCTGAAAAAATGTGCTTTTGAATTTTTGTTTTCTGCATTTATTCGGGGAACCTATTTAAAGATAGGTTTCGATCCGGCTAAGTCGATTTAACTGAATTAAATCCTGTATAGTATCTGTTTAAGTGTAAATATCTGCTGGATCTTGCAAGTCTCCCCAAAATATGATCCATTTGTTTGATTTTTATAAATATTGGCACACGGAAGCCTAGCTCTCCGAAAATTCCTTGATGCCAAGCTTAAGTCCATCATCTGCAATATATGTCCTAGATGCTGTTCCAGTAGTGATTATTAAAGGCTTGGGCGTGTAACAATTGATTTCAACTGCACTTTAAGTCTTGCTGCATTCGAGCCCCATCAAGCACTCTCACTTTGCATGTATAACAACCTTTTAAGAAAACAGCTTCCGCTGCACTTATAAGTATGTGCATATACCTTAATTTGCCTGCCGATATTTGTCGTAAGTATGTGAAATACTCAGTGTTGTCATCATACTTAGCTCTCCGTGGTGGTTTACAAAACTGAAGGCTTAATATTTCCGGACACAATTTTATTTTTTTTTCTTCACTGTTAACCAACCATAAGTATCAGTTCGTGCCATAACAGCGATGCTTGACATACAAACCGCTTATGCGGTGCGCTGATGTGGCGCGTAAATGGGTGATGAGTGGGAGAGAGTAATGCGAAGCACAAAATACGTCAGCTTGTGCATACACATCTCTGGATGGTAAGAAAATGGAGGCGCAAAGTGAAAACTATTCTGATTTCTGCAGAAGCAAAATGCCTTCCAATTGTTAGTGGTGCCCAACGTTGGGTGCCCTATTTTCTTGGTTGGTCGAACGAAAATTTCTACTGCTTGCCATCATAACAGCACCGGACCAACTCATCGTCCATAGTAAATATATGCGTAACATATACATTGCATGCGCGTCAGGCATATCCTGCACGTATCCCTTTCAGGCGAACAAAGCTTTAACTGTTATACTACGTACATTGTACGTGTGTTTGTACGGGTGTGCGATTCACTGTGTTTGTCGTTGCAGTAACGTTTATTTTGCCACTGTACGTCAACATCTGCCAACCACCATCGGCTACGGCCTACCACATACCACAATCTGCTACTGCAGCCAAGAATTATCCAACAGATTTCAAGACACCATAACCAAAAGCGCCGGTGGGCATACACGACGCGACTGTGTTGATCAAGTTTATTTGAACGCAGCGTAGGGACGTGAGTGACGCAAAGTGTTGGTGGCATTAAAGCAAAATCAGCAATAAGAAAAAGATGATTTTAAAAAAGAAATTGAACAAAAAAATTAAATAAGAATTTCAAATTATATTATGTATACCCAGTTGTGGGTTTTTGAAGACAAATTATTGCATATTTAGAAGTGAATGCGAAGGAATCGTAACAAAAAAACTGAAACCGGAACTGAAATTGGTTGGCGTATTACCGAAGTGTTAACTGTTCTTATCGATAAGTTATCAATTTGTCATCTGCGAGTTCTGAGCCTGTAATCCATATCGACTAATTTTCGGTTTATTACAGGTGTGTTGTTGATTAGGCATAGACGAGTGATTGGCTTGTTATCGAACTATAACATTTTTGATTATGGTAAAAAAGGTGATCGATGAGTTATCGATTTTTATCGAGTAGCTATCGGTACGTTATCGAATTATTATCAAGAATATTTCGATTATTTATCGAAAAACTATCGACATGTTATCAAAAAGATATCGACTTGTTATCGAACTATTGTAAATTTGAGGTGGATAACAGAAGTGATCGTACAGTTATTCGGTTTTTATCGACTAGCTATAGGTATGTTATCGATTTATTATTAAACATTTTTCGACATTTTATCGAAAAACTATTAAAATTTTAACAAAAAGGTAACGACTTGTAGTCGAAAATATAGATTTGAATCGAGGGGATATCTATTTACTATCGATATGTCATCGAAAAATTATTTGTTCATTATAGAAATGCATCGATTTAATATTGAATATTTATCGATGTATTATCACAATAATTATCGGTTCGATAACGAAAATTTATCGATTTATTATTGGACTGTTACCAATTTGTTAGCGTCGTTTTGTCGATTTGTTGTCGACGACTCTTCGGTTTGTTATAAACCGATCGAACTTCAATATAAAATTGATATCACATCTGTTACCCGCAACCCACATCACACTTCATCAGATTATCGCCAATTCACCAATCCTGTCCACCGATCTCGAGATTCGCCGGGTATCGATTCCGCCATCTACCGGTTGCTTGGTAGTTTATCTGCTGATTCGTCATCACTGATCCACCGGCATCCACCAGTCCACCGCTTCGTTATATTAGATTCGCCAAGATTCGATTCCACTAATCACCAGTTGCTGGGGTATCGATCCAATGATTCGTCATTACCAACTCATTAACCTTACTCATCGACATCCACCATCTCATCGATTTGTCATCTACGATTCGCCGGGTATCGACTACACTAATCAACGGTTGCTTGGTAATCGATCCACCGATTCGTTTTCACCAATTCACCAATCCTACTCACCGACATCCACCATCTCACCTATTTGTCAGCTACAATGCGCCAGGTATCGATTCCACCAATCACCGTTTGCTTGGTAATCGATCCACCAACCGCCTGTTCAAGCATCGTAACCCCCTTTCTACTGATTGATAAGACACTAGTCCGCTGACGGGGTCACCGTCAACCGATACAACATTCACCGAAGCCCTATCAGTTGGCTGTCAACGAATGCATTGATATATCACTCAACGAAATCTGTTCTCCGATTACATTAGCGTCCGTAAGGTATCCGTCAACCGATACACCGTTCACCGAAGCCCGATCAGTGTTGGCCGATTAGATCGGCAACCTTAAGTTGGCCGTGAACGAATACACTGTTATATCGCTCATCGAAAACGATTACATTAGCGACCGTAAGGTGTCCGTCAACTGATACACCGTTCACCGAGAACTGATTACCGATTACACCAGGAACAACCGCCAAACGATACACTGTTCACCCGTTCCGCCGCCTATCCACCGATTCCACCTGCAGACGGACGCCTGTCACCGCATCCATTATTCAGCGGTTGACACTAGGTATAACTAGATACAATCCTCCGCCACTCATTTGTACCGAATAGCACCAACAAAGTAACGTGTATTCATATAGAGAGGAAATAGGTGCTTTCTCGATTGTGTATTGACTGCTGGCTACCTTAGCCTTCGACGAAACTTAACTTAGTTAAAAAATAAGTAAAGTCTTGCGGTCCACCTAAGACAATTCCATTTCGATACCCCCATATGAAAACTTTCAGAAAAACTACTAGAAAATCTGGGTATAAGAATAAGACACGACTACCATACAAAACAAGCAGCAAGTGAAACACAAGCAAACCAACCGAAGTATCACTTCATGAGCTACCTACCATCTCACCATAACAACAACAGTGCAAACAAAATCACAAAAAGACTAGCATACACTCATACGAACTTATTTATAACCGTAAAGATGTTGGTAAAAGTGAACCAAAAAAAAAGATAAAAAAAAGTTTCAAATAGTCATTTGAGCAGATAATTTTCAATGATTATGTGAAAATTTGTACGTTTTTTCTTCCTCATTTACGGCCGTCAGCTTCACTTGTGGCTGAAACGCCATTCCAATCGTTAACGTGCGCATAAATGGCTTTCTACTTTGGGAATCTGTTTATACATTTAAGTGTTGGTGCGTGGGTGAAACATGTTTATGTGTATGTGCTCGATTCTTAGGAAATGGGCGACTACTAGAAGCAAAGCCATTTGCCTGAGTTGAATTTGAAATGGCGTGAAAAGCATTCGAGCGCTGTCAACAGTTTACATGGCCATTTACGTTAAACCACGATGAGCAACAGCACATTGTTCCACGAGCCTTTCGGTGGGCTGATTATCCCATACGCATTGTGTGTGGATGTTTAGTGGTGTTGTTGTGAAGTGTCGGTGTGTGTGTTTTCGTGCATAATTGTTGGCTGCTTTTCGATAAGCAAAATTTGCATGGCAATTGGTATGAAGAAAGGGTAACAAAATTAGGGATTACTTTGGGGATTTATTATCATTTTATTTTAATCTTTCATGATTTTGGAAGAAAAAGTTGATTGAAAGATTTAGCTTGGTTTATAGCTGACGTGGATATGTGGGCAATAAATATAGATATAATAGATACTGATAAAGTTTGGTTAAATGACTTTGGAAAGTGTTATGTTATCGAAAGTTTATAGCAGCTTAAACTATACAGATTTGTATAAGTTACACTGTAGGCTCTGCCAAGGCTCTTTCTGAATACTTTTCTTGATGAAATGTTATAGAACAAAATTAGCAGCAGCGGTTGCGGGTTAACTTTAGTAATTGGAACGGAGTGCAGGAGCTATCGTATAGCTTTGTTGGGTATACTACGTCCAGGTTAAGTAGCCCAAGATTGGACTGGATAGATTATATATCCTGACTTATTTCTTTCGAACTATGAAGCATTCAGCCACAAACTGGTGAAGTGGGTGTACGCAAAAGTACGTTATTAGATGAGACAACTAAGGAAATCCAGACACTAACGCCGAAATCTGAGATAAATTCCTATAGATATGAACAGCACAAAACAGTACTTGGTGTGCTTTTTATCTGTTGGTATGAAGGATGGGGTTTCCACTGACCAAGCCACAGATAACTTGCGAGAGATCATGGGGCATCATACCAAAACATAGATTGAGAGCCGGGCTGCTTAGTCCAGATATGAAAACTTTAAGCTACTCTCCAAAAAGTTTAATGTCTGGGATTTTAATTTTTAATTAAAATCCACAACGAAGTATAAACATCTTGCACTAAATAACGTAAGCCCAGCTATACTAAGGTTTGCAAGGCAAGTCCCAGAGGCTGTCAAGTTTCATCATCATTTCGTTTACCCTCTCCCTGGCCCTCATCCCATCCTTTGCGCGCTAACTCTTTTACTCCCTCTCACATTTCCTCATCATCTTACTCTCATTTTCATTAACCGACTGTCTTTCCCTATTCAGCTTTCCTTTTTGACCTTCTTCCTTTTCCTCACAGTCTTCTTCTATCTCTCCCGGTCTCTGTTCACCTTATTTCTCCACTCCTTTTTATTCCTCTCCCTTTCACTAACCTTCTCCCTCTACGCTATTTCCATTTCTTTCCCATTTAATTTCTTTTTCTGTTTTCTCTTCCCTTTTCCCATCACTTCATCTATATTCCCCTTTTCCATTCTCTCTTCTTTTGCTTTCACTTTCTTTTTCTCTTTTTCCCCCTATACATCACTTTCTCACTCTCACTACGAAATCTTTCTCTTTTACTTCACATTTCCTTTCGTTTTCTCTTTCTCTTTCACTTTCATTTTCTTCTTTTATTTCTTTTTCTTTCTCCTTTTCTCTTTTCCCGTCACTTCATCTATATAACAACAGCCAAGTCAAGTTTGCCGGTGTTTACATCGAACAATAGGCACAACAGTGACAGCAACAGAATCAACAACATCAACTAG
Source organism: Eurosta solidaginis (assembly GCA_029619165.1). Taxonomy (NCBI): domain Eukaryota; kingdom Metazoa; phylum Arthropoda; class Insecta; order Diptera; family Tephritidae; genus Eurosta; species Eurosta solidaginis. The sequence continues at coordinate 75,781 of JARSSU010013163.1, read as the reverse complement.
CAACAACAATGAAATTTGCAATGACAACTCCTCTTAGTTCAAAAAAGCAACAACAACAAAACCAAAAGTGCTTGCAATTGCTACAGTCAGCTCTCAAGCGCTCTTATCAGCGACGATGTGATAACGAAATATGACAGGTACTCAGTTGTGCGTACACATTGTGCAGGCTTATGGGATGAGAAGTTCCTAAGTGTAGAATTGCAATGTAAGGCAACGGTCATTGGATGTAATTGGGTTCAAGTCGCAATGAAGCTTGAAGTTGAATTTGTCGATCAGTGTTAAAAGCTTTGTTTCGAAAAAGACACTGATTTCGGAAATAGTTTTTGATAAGAGCTTGAGCTCTCTTCCTAGAAGATACAGACACATACTCTCTATTTGTTGACGAAGCGAAAATCGAATCCCTAAGCACTGTTTAAATCAACTAGGGATGTATTGTAGATCATATTGTTCGTAGAACGCTCTTATCATATCACGAATACATTAAGAAGCTCTAAGATATGCATAAAACTATATCAAACCCAATCATTTAGGTATATGTGTTCAAAACACATCCGCAACTTCAAATACATGAATGCAAAATAAAGATCTGGAAGGGCACAAATTTGTTGCATTCCTTGGCCACATTTGGCGGGGGCTTGACTGCTCAAATTTTGGTTCCATTAATTGCTTTTGTTGATACCTGGACCGCGAACACACTTCTGGAAGGCTATGCGATTATCATTTGACGGATATGAATCCACTACACTCCGGCGCTAGCACCTCATGTTACTATCCCAACAGCTTCGGGAATGAACTATCGACAATTCGGGACTGTGAATTTTAGCAACATCTTAGGATAGGCATGCCTTACCTCAGGAATATTCTGAGCCCCTAAGGCCAATGGGGCAAAGTGGGGTTTCTTCTCTCATTTTACCTCTTCTAATGGTCAAAATCCAGAAGACGCTGCTTATTAAGTGTGAAGTGATATCTCCTTTAATTTTCAGTATATTAACCATTCGTGTAGGAGTTGTTCGAGAACTGTCTACTACATCCTACTACCTACAATAGAAAGAAGACATATCGGTCGATGAGATTTTCCTTACTAAATATTTAAGGACAAATTTAAACAACTCGAAAGCAGGACGGACTAGCTGACAGCTGTTTCGATAACAACTTGTCAATTCCCAGCTTCTTCTCTCGGTAGGAGGATTCGAACCCGCACTGAAGTGAACCAAAACAGAGGAGACACTTTTAGAAAGCATTACAACACATTCTCCCAGTAGACTATGGGCTCTTCCGGCCCTCGATTTAAATACTATAGGTATGGTAGGCAGTGACTCTCGGGTATTTAGCACTGGGTTACAAGGCTAATAATGTAATATTGTAGAGTGAATTGTCGATCAGTCCGCGGCCGTTATGCAGCGTTTTATTATCTTTCGACAAGACTAATATGTAACTTAGGGACATACCCAGACTATTTGTGGAATTCACTGATGGATTGGTTTGAAATACAATATCGCATTGCATAGTTACGGTCTCTGTAGGGGCATGGAGCTCCTCTTTCTTACTTCTTACCGAGATATTTCAGTCGCTGTGAAAAAACACAACAACATGAATATTTGTCATCTTTTAAATCGACTGTATGGATTGCATCTTCATTAGGAAATATTCGTCAGCTTAGGTCACGTTGAACTGTTTAGTCAACAGAGACCTCGCAGATACTAAGTGTGTCCAAAAGTATTACCAGAATTTGTTTAGGGCCAAACGAAAACCCTCAATTAGGTATTAGAACTTATGAAATACCTTCGCCCTCTTGTCAAGTTTCGGAATTTTTTTTCGAATCCAGCTTGATTTCTGCGTCAAAATCTGATAATTTTGTCGACCCTAGAAGTAGAGTAGAGCTTGGACTTCGCGAGCTCAGAGCAAGAACGCCGAACGTGCTTAACCTGTAGCTCCCACTTCCTATATCTGCACCTCAAGTCCTCTCGCTTTAGATATATGAACAAATTTGAGGGTCATATCGTAATACTATGTTTCCACCAAACCCAAACTCCGTGTTTGCCAGTTTTCGTAAGACTGGTAAAACATGTCTAAAAATATCGCGAAAGCTACCGAAAAACGCGTTTTAACTTCGGTATCAATAATGCGAAAGCAAAAATCAAAAGTTGCATTTCTGCTAAGAGATATTTTGCATAAAAGAGTTGGCAAACACGAAGTTTGGGTTTGGTGGAAACGTAGCATAAGACATAAACATGATCTTAGGGACAGCTAATTTATGTAGATTATTTTGTGTTGCGTTTTCAAAAGGGTGCCGCAGAGCCACTTGAACTCAGGTGGAACGCGGCGTACCATCATCCAACATAAAAGTCGCTTTCCAAGGAATCTTAAAGGAAAGTAACCTTCTTAAACTCATCTGACGATGGAAAAACTGGACTGTTTACACTTAGATGCGTACATCATGGATTTGCCAGCGTCTCGGTTCGGTAGGAAAACATAGTCATCCATAAGACCATGTTAAACGACGACAAGTCACCTTTCTATTCTCGTCGGCGCGTGTACATGAAAATATTCCAAAACCATGCTAAAATGTCTTTACATTTTAATTACAAAATTTAATTATAGCAATCAATCCGGAAAGTGACAAATTTAACAACAACAAATTTTGAATTTTTCTCTACAGTATTATTCCTGTCACCTACATTCCTTAATTTTCAATTCATTGTTGCTGTAGCCTAGCCATTGTTTTCACATCAATAGCAGGCATTTCAGGAAAGCTACTTAACGCACATATTCACACACCCACACACACACACGCATTGAGCTCTCGAAACTTTCATGCAGACTTAGTCACTGGGCCACTCACTTCACTTTGAATTGGACATAAACGCTTTACAGCCTAAAAGCATGCAAAGATTTTTGAGTGTTTCAAATGCAGACGCATGTAGTAAGCAAATACGTATACACATATATAGGCGCAAAATAAAGTACACAAAGTTATGTTTGTACGCCTAGATGTAGGCTACAGTCAATGATCGGTCTGTTGTTTAACTAAGCTTAAGTAAGCGAGTATGTGTTTTGTTTTCATTTTTGCGTTCTGTGTATGTGTGTACATGTACGTTTGTAAGTATGTGCACTTCTTACTCCGTATGTATGCGTGTAAGACAATAATGCTTTTTCAAGAGTCTAAAGGTACTCTTTTATACCTTTGTATTCAATACAACGTTAAAATGAAGCATTCGTATGCATACATATATGTGTGACTTTGACAGCACTCATCTACAGTTGGGTTGGAAAGCGTGTATATACATTTGCCTGCCTACACGTGAGCACCTGTAAGATGCACACATCCATTGTCGAAAGCGGCTCCAACTTCTACAATGCTCTGCCTACCCGTCTACCTGCCAATGATAAGTGTAAACGTAATGACTGATAAAGTGTCCTATCGAGTGTATTAGTCTGTATGCATGTGTTGGTTCGGATGTTGTTGGTTACATCGAATTTTTTCATTACGGCATCCATCTTTCTTCACTTAGCTATGTATCGAATTCGATGTCATAGTAAAGCAGTAATTGAATTTCAATTTTTGATCCTTTGATTTTGGAAAGTCTTCACTAGGAAGTTGATAGAGAAGCAAAATTTTGAAAGCTTTGTGACACGCAAAAATGCCAAACAAAAGCGTGTGTTATATGTATGTGTATGTGTTCGTGTGCTGTCTTAAGGTGATATCTACAACAGCTCAACTACAAACTCGAATGACATCAAAGGACGGCTTCCTTAATGTCTAAGATAATTGATAATATTTAATTTAAATAAAGTTTTTATTAAATTGTTCTCGTTTTAATTTAGAGTTGAATTTTGTAGAAAAGCTCTTAAGCAAATTTTAACTGGAGGCGGTTTTCTATTGCTTTAATATTATCGAACCCTACCCCACTTCTTTGCGACTCAGTCTGCTATGAAAATAATTAAAAAGCCATCGGAAACATTTCATTGTATTGCCCTCTGCCGATTGTTCTGCATCTCTAGCTTTTACTGTTATTCCTTCTTTTAGTCTTATTCTCCCACTCAACTTCCCTCGAATTCTTTTTCGTTTTTTCATGAGCATATTCTGTGGTCCTTTTCCTTGGCATTCTTTTTTCTCTTTAATTCATACCCATTTTTCATCATAATCCCCTTACTTTTTCACCCTTCTCTGTTCAATCTCTCTTTTCCTTAGTTTTTTCCAGTTTCTCCTTCCCTTTCTCATGGCTTTGCCTTTTGCCTTTTCCTACTCATCCTCTCGTTTTCTGGCATCCTGCCACTTTCACTCCTTTTCCTCCCTTTCTTCCTTTTCCTCTTAGGAACATTGGATCACTTTTCGACTTCTCTACTTCTCCTTTATTTGTGTTATTTTCATTCCCCTCTTTTCAGAACCCCTCTTCTTTCGCGTCTTCCTTCTCCCCTTCATCTTTGTACAAGTCTTCCTCTCCCTTCCTTATTCCCTTCCTCCTATATATATTACTCTCTCACCCTATTCTTCTCTCTATCCGTTGTCACAGTGCGGTATCGGCGTTAGTCTTTACTAAGGAAGCTAACACTCTCAATCCGTATTCAGAAACGACTAATTTCGATGAAATGTTGGTACTAACTGTCGAGGGAGGCTATGGTTTCGTTACCCGAAGAATTCACATATTCGTCAAGCAGCGCTCAAGTTATTGAATGTTCTGCCCCAGTAGGTTAATGGGCTGAAAATATTGACTCGGTAGGCATGCCAGTTGGAAGAGGCGAATAAAATCTACAGATCCTAGGGCTCGAATAGTAAAAAGGAATTGTTTCATTGCAATCGGAAAGAGTATCAATCGATGCTAGTGCCAGATTATTATTCGGCAAACACTGCCCTCGTCAGCCACACGAAGGCTATATAGATCTGCTATATTTACAGCTTTCACTTTTAGCTGGACAAACCAGCCCTGTTTATAACGAGAAACCGAAAATTTGCCATTCAAATCAGGGATAGGCCATAAGTAGGCAGTCTTTGAACGTTGTCGGCTAGTAGCAATTAAAATATCAAGGAAGAGGAGAGAAAGTTACGCAGAAAATGCTCAACCATTCCAAAGGAAGATTGGCTTGTCGCACATTCTAAACATATTCGTGTATTTAGAACATGTAAGACGACCTGTCAATATTTCCAGAAATTATAAGTCTGCTATACGCAATAAGACTCCTTCTACTCCTTCTGAGATTGATGACACCAGCAGTTCAGTTCACCTACAGTTCTTGACCATAGCTTCGTTAACGGAAAGAAGGAATGTTAGAAGTACGTGCAGTTCAGAAATACGTGCTTAAAGTCTATATCTACCCCGTTGATGCCTCTAGGTTTCTACTTGGCAAAATAAATTTAGATCCAGTGGCTAGTCGTATGACCTAAATAGGCATAATACGTTTTACAACATAATAAGTTTTACAATATACAAACTAGGTTCAATTGAGCGATGGCTGGTCGGTTGAAGTCGCTCGGATTACACTAATATTCGTCGTGATATCACATATGTATATAAATATGACTCCCCCTTACTTATCTTACTTACGGTTAACTGGGTAACGAGGAGTGCGACTGATATCAATCCTCCTGAGATCCGAGTACGTCGAGGCAGGAATATTTTCGCCTAGTTCTGGCAAAAGGCGGTAAGCCCGAAAAGATTTTGTGAATTCGAGGCAGCTCAGCAGCACTATTTTGAGGCGTAAGGCATAGACTTCTATTTCACATTGACCTATCAAAACGTCAATCAACAAGGATTAGTGAGCCTATGTGTGACCGCCTGCCTTCCACGTCCGGCCCGCCCACTATTTGCTTATTTGACTGAACGCCCATTTGTACAAGATCAGGCTGAAGCAGCCGGCGTGACTCTGAATTCTCTACAGTAGCTCCACGTTCGTTTCAATGGTAGCTAGTCGGGCTTAAGGTTCTGGGTGACAATTTTGTGGCACATAACTAAGCCGAAAATACAGCTGATTCTTAATACAAAATTATTCTAGCCAATCACAATCGTAGTCAAGCACTCGGGTAAAACCCTTAATTAGGTTATGTTGAGATACCTGGTCCGTGAGGAGCCCACACTTACCGAATGAGTTCACAGTGCTACCAGAAGTTTACTTAACGACCAAACAGAAAAACGCTATAAAAAGCAGGACCTATGTTATAAAATAACTCCGTCCTCTTGGAATGTACTAGAAGCTTACTAGGACGACTTGCTGCTTCTAGAACTCACAGCTCTGTCACTCCTAATAGCTGGAGTCTTAGCATGGCAAGCGCGAGGAAATAGCACAAAACGTGCTGGATCGTTTCCTCCTCCAACCTGCACTTCCTATATCTGCTACCACTGACCAATCATAATTTCATGGCAGGGGATGCCAGAAGATAGTCTCTAGTCAGAATACCCGTCATAAGTCTACACTCCTCCATTTTTAAGGATAGGAGTAACTTTCTTATTCTGAGGTAGTAAGACCTACACATGGACAGCCCCGAGCTTGGGTCCCACGCCTTCCTCCAGCCACCGCAACTACGCGATGTTGGCGCACGCTATCATCTTCACACCACTCTAAGATATTTTATTTAGAAGATAACTCAAATATGATTCTACCGCATAAGAAGCCTTGATGCGCAGCTGGGGATGTATTGACAACGGCTCCTTATCGGTGTAGATATGAATCAATATCTCACTTTTACGCAAGGATGAGATAACGTCGATGGGTTTAAAGAGAGGCTAATAAATTGCTTATTTCGCCGGATCGCATCCTTTACAAAATTACCTTTAATCTTCTGTAAAGAACCCAATGAACGCCACGCAACTCATACGGCAGCCTTACCGCTCAATTAAGGTCATATATATGAAACACCTTTTGGAGGCTTTTAATTAAGCGCATATTTTGTCTTCCATGAGCATCATTCACTCTAACTTTTCGCTTTACTTCCATTTTTACTTCTTACATGAAAATTTAGGCAAAACCACCAAACTAAGTCTGGAAAAGAACACAAAAGTACGAGAAGCACAAGGCACACGAAAAATAAAGTAAAAATATATTTAAAAGGGATTAAAATTAAATTAGATGTAAGATGAAGTTAGTTTTAATGGTCCACTTTGTGGCTATCCACAAGTGGAAAGTATCGCAATTTGCCAAAAGAAGGCCGCCCCACGCAATTACATAAAAAGGCAGCTTCCAGCAAACAGAGGTTGAAGTACGCCGGGGACGAAAAAAAAATGTCAATGCACGGAACTCAAATAAAGTATCACAAAGTAGTTAAAAAGGAACATAAAAAGTAAAAGAAAAGAAGAAGGAAAGGTAAAAAATGTACAAGAAAACTACGAAAGTTGAATTAGCAGGAAATTGAGATTGAAATCTGATAAAATTTGTCCTAAATGCTCATTAAATACGTGCCAACGCAGCAGGAAGTGCCACAAAAGTAATAACAACACCTGCGTGTAGACCTTTGACCTAAGAATTAAGGTTAATCCAAGAAACTGAATACAGTGGGTAGGTATGACATTTGTGGCAAACTTTAAGGCGTTTTAAAGATCTTTGATTGGATACTTAATTTGTTGAGCTTCAGAAGAGCGATGAAATTCATTTTCAAAGCTAAACTGAAACAACACTGCTTCAAATGACAACGCGATCTTAGGATGGTAGGAAAGCTAATTTCCCTACTATACTAAATTCCAAGGTATCAGTCCCACGGGTTGAAGTCAGAAGACGTGGTTTAATTGTTACATGCCAGAATCGTTGTATACCGACATGTGTTCGCGTATCTGAGCCTACGGAGGAGGGTAAGCATAACATTCTGCGAGTCAGCAGGAATTCCAGAGATATGCTGTGAGGCTCGGAAAATTTCTTGGGGCATATGCGGTATTTATCTACGCCTCAGGAAGTGATGTTCATGGACGATATTCATTGCAAGCTAGAAGCAGAAGGGGTTGAAAGAGACAACGAAAACCCTTAGATTGGAAGTCAAAATTGTAGGAGGGCACAGGCACCTTTCTCAGACTCTTGTCAAGTGTTCGTTGACTAAGAAATTTGTTAATAATATATAATCATTATTAAATGCTTGGATCGCAAGAGCTGACTCCAAGCGGAAGTAGAACTAAAGGGGAAACTGACACGAAATTCAGATAAACCGTAGTTGTTGCTATTGTTGTTGTAGCGATAAAGACACTTCCTTAAGGGTTTTGTGGAGTGTTAACGATGTTGATGATCTCTTGCCGGATATAGATCCGGTACGTTCGGGTAACAAGCACCTTTAAGGTACAAGCCTGGCCATTTCGGAAACGATTTAATATGACCACATTGAACCTTCTTAGCATCCCTCCCCCAACCCCTATTTCCGTGGAACTTGGGGTCGTCAGAGTCTCGGCTGCTACGGGTTGGATAATCTCTATAAATTGCAAAGGGTCTACACAACTCCTTGAATCATTTGGATATTTTAGTCGCCTCTTACGATATGCACATATATTATATGGGTATATTATAAGCCCCCTAACCCACTGGGTCATCTGAAGAGATATAACGTCCCTTCTCTGGGAGTATTAAGATAGATTTTTGGGCTCGGCATATACTCTTTCCTGATATGACCAAACTAAGGCTGTTTGACTATTTGTGAGAGTAATTTGCTTTCCTCAGGACATTTCTGCTCTCTTCTTTATCGACCGGCCAGTCAAACCAACTATCGCTCTCTTTTTCACGACATACACATTTTTGACACAGGTGGCCAGCGTCGTTCTTTATCTCTTCATTCGAACCACAATCAATTTAATAAGTTTTGGAGATTGTTTGATCTTAGTCCCGACCTTCGATGCAAGATATTGGAAGATAGCACAAATCTAATAACTTGATTTAGATAGTGAGATTATAAGTCACAAGATAGGTCTTAGAGTCAAACATTTGTGGAAGCTGCAGCTCAAATTTACTCTATTAATACAGGACAGGACTGGGAATGACGTAGTGAAAGAAAAAAAGATGGAGAAAAGAATGTGTACTACGCGTTCTCAATATGATCGCCGAGTCTAAACACACAGTAGGGGACCTGTCAAACCACAGCGCTCAGAACTGCTACAGGATGTCCTCCTATGTATCCAGAACATCAACACACGGGAATAATCCCCATAAAAAAGAGAAATAAGATACTGAATACCCAGAAATCTGGGCATCGCAAAATACATCTGATTGAAGAGGCTACGGCACCCAGGAGCTTGAGAAGTAATCCCTGTACGCACTACGAATGAATTCGGTACTCAAGATGTCAGCCATATGAAGAAAAGAAGCACAAAAAGACCCTCAGACACATCCACAAAAAGCCGGCAAACTACTATGCCAACAAATTCCCGGTGAAACCCGTTCTCAAAGACAAATACAATAAACTCGCAGAAGAGTAAAGCAACCTTCACAGGGAGATGTGGGTCACCTTAGCTCAACTTCGATCTTCATACTCTAATAGACTAAACTCTCGCTTATCCAGAAACAAACCCCGACATACCCAACATATGTCCTGCTTGTAACTTGTTCCCACAGGACACAAACCATCTTACCAATTGCAATGTGGAACCAAAGCCTCTAACAAACTTATCTTTTTAGTCCAACCCTGTTCAAACAGCAAGTTTTTTCGGACACCCGTTAGAGGATATTGATGATAGTTTGTGAGTAGTCGCACCTATTGGATAAGGCGAATCCGTTAATGGGAAATTAACGAAGGCAGAAAAACAAATCGATGATATATAAATGAAAAAGTGAAGATTGAAGGAGGAGAAGTAAATGTAAGGTTGACGAAACAAAAGCCGAGGAGAAAAATAGCAGTATATATATATTAATGCCGATAATGCGAAGGATCATAATGGTTATTGCTATCGATAATATATCGATTTGCAATCTGAGTATCACCAATTTCTTATTGACATGTTATCGATAAGTCATCGATTTGATAACGTATCTTTATCAATTTATCCCGAAAAATTTATCGATTATTTACTGCTGGAGTTAACCTTTTGTCATGGGAGTGTAACCAATTTGTTATCGGCATGTCTTGAAAAATTATTAACTTGTTATCAAAAATGTATCTGTTTGTTATCGGAAAGTAAACGATTTGTTATCGGAGTGCTACCTAATTGCCATCGGTGTCTTACCGAATTATTATTAACTACTCATTGATTTGTTGGGAAAGAGATCGATAGACCTTTTTATAAAATGGAGAACATATCTGACAATAGGAAGCCGATGACTCCGTGATAATAAGCCAATAATAAACCGATAACTCGGCTAAAGTTTCTTAATCGATATATTTCCCGATTTTTTGGATAAACTAAGCGTATAAGGATAAGCGTAACTTAGCAGATCAGCGTGGCGCGCGCGGCGTGGGTTTCGCAGGTTTCGAGTCCCGTTCCCGCCGCGCTGACCGTCCGTACCAAACTATGTTATCTTCTTTAGATATAAATTTTGGAAAACGCAAAAAGACCATCATGATGTCCTTATTTCCTTTGACAGTTGGAATAAGGCCATATCGAAATTATTGCAACGGATATAAAGCAATTATGGCCTTACTGCGTATGGTGTTATTGCACCCCACCAATAATAACTTGTCAGTGTCGGCTATTACTGATAAATAGTAATCCCCAGCGGGTTAGAGGGCTTATAATATACTCGCAGCAGGTATGCCTGTCGTAAGAGACGACTAAAATCCCCTAATGATTCAAGAGGCTATGGAGCACAACCCTTTCAAAAGGTTGCTGTTGTTGTTGTTGTTGTTGTAGCAGTGCTTCGCCCCACCTAACAGCCGCCACCGATCACAAATTGTCATAAATATCCTCTAACGGGAGTCCAAGGAAACATGCTGTTTCAACAGGGGTGGACCATAATGAAAGGGGTGTTAGAGGCGTTGGTTCCACATTACAATTAAAGAGATGGTTGGTGTCATGTGGGGACACATTGCAAGCGGGGCATACATTTTGTATGTCGGGGTTGATTCTGGATAGGTAAGAGTTTAACCTGTTACAGTATCCAGAACGAAGTTGAGCAAGAGCTACACGCGTTTCCCTGGGGATTATGCGTTCCTCTTCCACAAGTTTTGGGTACTTTTCTTTGAGTACTGTATTCACAGGAAAATTCCTGGCATAAAGGTCCGGCGCCTGTTTGTGGAGTTCACCAAGACCTGCTTGTGTTTTTTTGCTTCTTACGGCTGAGTTCTCAGGCGCCGTATTTCCTCAAAATGCATACGGAGATGACTCTTTAAGCCCCTAGGCGGTGTTGGCTCATCAATCAGATGTCTGTTTGGATGCCCAGGTTTCTGGGTATTCAACAGGAACTGTTTGGTTAGCATCTCATCAAAGGGTTGTCAGCGCAATTTATAGCTTCTCGAACCCAATTTACAACCTCACCTACCTGTGGCAAATCCTGTTTCTTAACAGCATTGGCTCTGGCGACCCCAAGTCCCTCATGGAACTAGGATGCCGGGGTGGGATGGCCTAGAAGGTTCAATGTAGTCATATTAACTCGTTCCCGAGATGGTCGGACTTGTACCTTAATGGTGCTTGTTACCGGAGTGTACCGGATCTGCAAAGGACCATCAACATCGATAACACTCCTCAAAACCTTTGGGGAGTGCCTTTATCGGTACAACAACAGCAACAACCGATAAGAAGTCGACGAATCTCTTGTCAAATAGTCGGAAATTATTTATTTCTAGTAAAGTTACCTCTGCAGTGATACAGCTTTAAACCCTGGACGAGCTCCAGGTAACGAGTTCTTTTTCTGCATTCCTTTTTTTTCACCCTCCTCTCCAACTGAAGCTCCTTACCCGTCTTTGTCCCCACCCCGTACTCATCTCTCTATCTCTATCTCTGCCTTGCAGTAGCGTAATTGAGAGCACTGATACTGCCTTCCACAAGCTCGCTGCAAGTTTCCCAAGAAATTTTAAATAGTTAGTCCAATTTACCTGTAAGTTGATACCTCTCAGAACAAATTCAAACAAAACCAACAAAAATGCCTAAAGCGTGTGGGGTCAGATCTTCTTTTCAATTGGATCACCAACAACATAGTTCATGCGAAGCACCGCAGCTCAGTTATTAAAAAGAATTTTTTTATTAAAGATGCCAAATATTTTCTTTGCTTCTTTTTCAAACTCTTCAGCAAAAATTACAAATTTTCCAAGAACGTAATTGAAGCCAAACTTGATTGCGCATCATGGACGCGTTTCATATTAAATAATTAGAGTGTCTCCATGCCATGTTTTTCAAAGGAAACCTTTTCAGTAACAAATGATGATACTTGAGGTGCAACACAAAGATGTAACTATTGCCTTCGACTGTTGACAACCGCAGGAAGGAAGTATGGAAAATTTGCATATATTTGTGAGATGGTATGACAGCTGTTGTTGTTGCTGTTATGTTGACGACCACAGGAAAAGCTTAATTAGTGAAAATTCAATCTCTATTCCTTATTATGTACATTAATTCCGAATTCGGCTGGTTTCAAATGTAAATATATACATACAATTTGTTGTTGGTTGGAGTGTCTCAGTCGCATAAGCGAAAGAGCAAAGAATTTGTGAAGGTGAAAAGGGTGAATTGCTCCGCGTTACGTATTGGCATTTAGTTAAAATTTTATTTTTGCATCGTATGTGAAGCGCGTAAATATTCAATTAAAGTCAGTGGAAAGTAATATCAAGGTGGATGAGCGAACGTGCAGATTTGGCTGAGCTACACGGTTCGCTATAGGCAGCGGGTTGTTTAAATGTAAGTATTCTGGGATCGTTGGAGGTTTGGAGGGAGAACTAGGTTATTTTGCAATGTTGTTAAAATTTTCGGTTATATAAACTTTGATATTAGGGGGAGGGTTTTGTCAAGGGCTGAACAAGTCCTCAGTTCATTCATGATTTAGTAGAGGTCCCTCAAGTCCCTGCTGAATAAAATGGAGTATATACGAGCTAAAGTGTCATCACTTGCAAAGGCATGGACACTGATGGAAGGCGCGGAAGCGGGCGAGATGAACCATCTACTCACATCAATCAAAAGAAGCACACTACATGGTATTTCATGCAATAACTGTCTCCAACTGGTACCCATCCGGCACGTGCAAGATGAACAAGCAAACTTGACCGACTTTACATAGTAGGACAACAGAGGGTCTGCTAAATAGGTCGAGGAAAAACCCCTTAGGATCCCGGATCCCGGGACACCGTCCGCTTGGCTGTATGTGAGAAAAAGAGGATCTCTTTTGATAGCATTTTAATGAGCTACGCCATGAAGGGCAGCAAAGAAATGCTCTAGCAAACATTTGGTTTTATACTGTTGGAAGTTGTATACATTCGGAACTTCAAAAAGTGCATAAAAATGGCGCCCGTGTGCTAGCTAGGCGCGGGTTTTTAGTACACGGGCAGCACAGCAACCAACCAATCAACAATACCCATATGCGCGCTAAAGTGTTTGGTGGAAAATAAAGAGCAGAAGTGATGGACGAAGTTGATGAATTTAAATCATATCGGTGGTGCGAGGCAGCAAGTATGAAGCAGCTACAGAGTGACAACAGCTGAGTTGGCACCAACAGCAGTAATAGGGCGCCGAGTAGCTTACTAGTAGCCAGAGGTGGTGGTTGAATAGCGTGTTCCCAGCAGTTTACTATATGCATTTGTAATGGGTAATGGGTTCTTTCATCCGGGATTATTGCCTGTGGAGACTCTGTTAAGGTACTGCCTTTCCCCCTGAATTCCACTGACTTAATGGTTGCCTAATCTATGAAAGGTGCCTGCATGGAAGGCGAACTAGATTTCGTAGAGCTTTCATGGGGGAAATCACTTAAAAAATGTTAGCTTCATTATGCTCGCAATGTGATTCGCATATTCACAGCATCTATCCCACTCACCTAGTTAACAAGTGTACAAAGATAGAAATGACTCAAAGTCATCTACTACCGCCAGCTCAAATACCAAAGATTCTGCCGCGATCGCGAAGCCAAAATGATTATTTTGATAGTTCAATGAGTTAACCTTACGGAAATTATTGATTTGGACTCCCTTTTGAGGAGAAGAGGAGACGAATCTTTAAGAAATCCAAAAACCATTCCTTGTTAATATTGACAAAGCAACGGCGCCCACAACGATAATGCCCGATGGGCTGGTGTAGCTTCCCATAACTCTAGTAAGGATGTGTTCGTGCATTAGATATCGAGTAGCCTATTTCCTGAAATTGTCTTTGTTCTCTCTTATCATTCGGCAGGTTTGAATGATAACTTCTAGATTCGGGCACCTCCCTCTCACTTCGAGAATAATCATGAGTTTAAAACCAAATTGGGTAGTGGGAAGAGCTCCTTAAAAGCACTCCCTGAAGGACAAAACGTTTTCTGAGTCAGTTGTTTTGAGGATGATATTGGGCAGTTACAAAATCTTAGCTCAGGCGTGCTTAATATTTCTCCACAAAGGTTTCGAAAATATATCCGGCTTCTGTAAAGGTCATGCCAGATAGAATGACATACCTTGCAAATCCTAGGTGTAGTGAAATCAGTTATACTGAATACTTTTAGCGTACACTGTTACAATTCTTTCTACATTTGTGCATGTAAATGTATGTACCTAAATGCGTTTACCAACAATCATATGTAAAAATGCACACACACACTTGCCCACTTACATACATTCTCATAAAAGTTTACCTTTATTTTAATTCAACATTTTGACAGCTTGAAATTTGTGAAGGATTCCCGTTTCGTGGTTAACTTTCTGTTTACACACGCACGCCCACATTTATACATATACACACACATACATGCCCTAGAAGTTATGTAATCAGTTATTTCGCGCTTTGCCAGCCACTACTTCTATGGTTACCTTGCGCAGTTAAAATTTCTTTATGGTGGTTTTGAAATCTTCCACATCTCAACACTTTAGCCCCCGCCACTTCATATACATTGTAATTAGAAAATTAAATATTAACATTGTTGTGCAAATACTGTGAAACAACAATAAAAACAAGTAGGAGAAGGAAATATTTTGCTTAAAAAGAATTTCATAAATTTTTCTTTGCTCGCGTGCGTGAAGTTTTTGTTTTTTTTTGTAATTACCAAATTGTTGGATGTGAGTAAGTATCTATGTGAGTATATCCGAATTTAAACTTAACTTATCTTTTTTCTATCAGAGCTTAAGGGAAGATAACCAAAATGTATTAAAAATTGCAATAGTTTCTTACACTCGAACTTTACTTTCAGCTGAAGATGGACAGCTTCGGTAGATATCTTTCACAGTTTGCGTGGAAGTGTCGCGCGCCTGTATGTAGACGAAGCAACCGCTGTCTTCCCGTCGCTCGTGTATATGTATATGCGATAGTGCCCACACGCTCAACTCTGTTCAACACTTTTGGCCTTTAAGTCCAAAAAGTGTGCAATATTAACCCTGCAAAAAGTTCGACTAATCTAGAATCCGGGATGAGTCCCAAAAAAGTATGCGACTTCAGCCAGTTCTGATCTCTTTATATGGGTTGGAGTGATCCCTTTTGTTTTAGCATGTCTTATGGATAGACCAGTTGTACGTACCTGTTTATGCCTGAACAGGTAGTGTCGAACTGGTCTTCGTTATACCCCTACGGGTACTGTCGGACAGTTTCTTTTTGTAATGTTCGACACTTCCTCTTTGTTCCCCTTTGGGTACTGTTCGACGCGCCATCTTTTTACCTCTACGGGTACTGTCGGACAGATCTTTTCTGGTACGGTTCGACACTTCCTTTTTGTACCTCTATGGGAAGGGTCCGATAGGCCATTTTTGTATCCATACGGGTAATGTCGGACATATTCTCTTCGTGCCTCTACACTGAGAGAAAAATACTGGTAAAATCAACCGAAATACGGGTAAATTCAAACGAAATTTTTGTCAATTTTTATCCATCGCAACAAGATGTTGAATCAACTGCGTACAAATCGTTGATTCGTAATTGACCGTTTGAGTAGTCAAATGAACAAAAAAAAGTTTTTGCGACAGCTTTGTACGAAAGTACCTATGTTGCGGCATTTGGAAGGCAGATGAGTTTTCACTGAGATCTTTTCATGGCAGAATTAACCATAATTCGATAAATTTCACCGTACCTCCGGTACTGTCGGACAAGTCCTCTTCGTACCCGTACAGAATTTCTTACGGATTCTATAATTCTTTAAACTCTAATACAATATTGTTAATTGTTTTCGTATTGATGTTGGAGGATAATAAAAATAAAACGATTATTACGATAATGGAACATATGGTCCTAGTATTTTAGATTCGGTATATATCTCCCCATTTTCCTTAAATAATGCTATCTAATCACATTTAATCCTTTTATTTATTAATTTCGTTGCTTTTTGTCAATTGGGTACATAAATTTTAAACTGACTGATGCCAAATATACCCAAATAGGACTATAGGGGATCAATTATGCGCCAATGTGGATAAAATAGATCATTCGCAGGCCGCTCTATTTAGGAATTTATTGCGATTTTTTGCAGCGAGTTAATGTGCTGCCATTCTAGTAATAGGCGGGTCCAGTCCTCCCAATATATCCGTCATCAGCGCATAACCTAACTCTTCTCAATCGATCGGTAATCTGTCTTAATCTGAACCTAAATCAATTTCAACAAGGATAAAGTAGGTATAATGGCTGTAACCCAGATTGCAAAAGTAGATAATGAGAAGCCATTTCAATGCCATAAAAATCGTTCTGAAAACCACTTTGGATATGTGCTACAAGCAGCCAAATATTTGGAGCCCTTATTTCTGATAATCTACCCAGGTTTTCAAAAAATGTGCTTCCGAAGGATCTTACACGCATTCTAGTTGGAGCCGGGTATTTTGCACAGAAAGTTCTTGTCTTTGGTAGTTACGTCTTTACGACATCTGCGTTGGTCATTATGCGAAGTACCTATCTTTTCCGCATGCATGCCTCAAGCACAATGAACGCTACAGACTGTTATATAATTGTGGGTGTCGGTCGTGGTTCTAAACAGAAGATTATTTGTCCCTTATTCATAGTAGTCTGTCTCTTCTCATTGCACAGCTCGTTATGCTCTTCATATTTGCTGAGCTGCAGTTTGCGGGATAATCCTTCCAACACACAGTTTCCCTGAGTCTCAGTGTAGTTTGTGCTGACGTTCATAGTATGTGAATATCTATCGGAAGCAGGTTAAATATGGGATATAAAGCCGTCGTGCGAAAGAGCGATACTTGATAGTACTCTAGCGTACCGAATTCGTATTATGGCAGTGGTCTCCCAACATCGGCTACATAATTTAAATTTTTCGTGGAGTGTTTTGCTTCACATCAACAAAAATAACAGCTCCGGTACACCAACGAGCATTAGCCCCAGCGGGTTAGGGCGTCAGAATATACCCGCCCTAGGTATGCCTGTCGTAAGAGGCGTCTAAAATACCAGATTCAAGGGGCTGTGTAGCGCAACCCTTCAGGTTGCCAGCGCAATATACAGCTTCACCAAACCCAATTGTCAACCTCACCTATCCGCTGCGAATCCTGTTTCACTAACAGGCGAGGCCCTGGCGACCCCAACCTCCTCATGGAACTTGGGGGGGGGGAGGGAGGGATGGCCTGAACGTTTATTGTGGCCATATAAATCGTTCCCGAGATGGTTGGGCTAGCACCTTAATGGTGATGTGTTACCGGAGTGTACAGGATCTGTATCCGGCAAAGGACCATTACATCGATAGCACTCCCCAAAGCCTTCGGGAGCAACCTTATCGCTACAACAACAACAACAAGCCTTTCTGTACGAATGAAGATTAAAGCATTCAAAAATAGAACAAACGGTATGAGCAATTGAAACCTTCCTATCTCTTAAAAATCAAATTTTAAGGTTTTGGGGCGAATATTAGCATCACTATGCTGTTAGTAAAAGTAATCAGAACAACAAACCAGCAAGCACCCACACTTATGTACATATCTCACACACATAGCCAGCAGCTTTATGGAAAGCGATTATCTCACATACACATATGTAGTCATCAGGTAAGAGCAGAAGTTGTTACTCACACATTCACACGCATATAGCTAAATAACCATGTTTGCGATACAACTGTTCCATGTTCGTGAGAAGTCTAGACCTTAGGAGAAATATGCGAACGATGCAACAGAGGGTATAAAAGCAGCGCAAGCTAAGGAATAACTAACAGTTTTGATTTAAACACGCTATTAGTTGTGATGTATAATTGTGAGGTAATACTCCCAAAGTAGTCTAAATAAAGACAATTTTGCAATACTAGACATTGGAGTTACTTATTCGACAGTTCAGCGATTCGAACGTTAGCAGAAGGTACATAATTATCAGAAATCCCCAGAATTCGTTACAGTATCTATTACCTTATGCCACTTGTAGTGGCGAACCCGGAAGGATGTGCTAGCAATCTATACTGCATCCTTGAGGGAAAATGCCAAACTAAATGCAAATAGACAACTGTTTAAAGTGATAAGTAGCTCGGAAGTAAACTAGCGCAAGCTAAAAATACCCTTCATCTGCTTTCGGCCGCGCTTGTCATTCTTGATAAATTGAAATATGTAAAATTGGAGCTTGATTGTACCAAGCAGATCAACTGCTTAGAAGATTCATATCTAGTAACATCGCACACCACAACTGCGAGAAGCTGTGAACGCTCCATAGTCGCTCAGACTGTTTTTCCTTTTCTTGCTTCCAGCCTCTCAAAAGCAGAGTCTTAATAGGTTATAAATATAATGGGAAATTCAAACACAGCTCAGAATTGCTGCAAGGTGAAACTCCCAACAGTAGCCACACTTCCAAAAGACACGTTGACTATGTAATCGAAATTTCGGCCTTCTTATATATTATGGTCGTATTCATAAAGAGAGATCCAACACAAAGCGAAAGATATAAATGACTTTCGTGGAGACTGCTCAGAAGACCCGGTCTGAAGGTTTGGAAGGGGCCATTCAGTTTATACAGAAAATGATACAGAAGATTGTACTTGGGCAGGACACAAGCTCTTGTAAAAATCTTGCGCTCCAATAGAACTCTATACAACCTGCCACTAAGTAGGATACTATACCACGCTCCCCATCTAGTCCCCTGATCGAAAAATAAAAGCCCAAACTCTAGAGAAAATTACGGAAAATATTTTTTTTTATTTTATGAGCACAAATTCTGGTTGTACTATGGACACATTCAGTCTACATGAGGTCTTTATTGCCTGGCCAGTTCAACCTAGCCTACGTATACGTGATATATTTTTCAGCACTCATCTTTCCACAGAATCTAACAAAGTAAAAATTAGGGGTCTCCGAAGAACTTCCACTGCTTTTTTCATGTTCTCAAATGTAGCTATACTGTGTGAGACCAAAGCGAAATTTATACTAATATTAATGACCCACCCTAATAGACATGAAAGTACCTTTTTTTTGTTATATGTTTTTGGATATACCATTAGCAAAATAAATTTTACATTCATCGAAAAATTGAGAAAGCGAATGTTGTTGAGATTTTGCAAAATGCAATAAATTTATTTAATCTGAATATTTTCCCATTTTCGAATTATTAAAATGTGCATCTGGTGAAAAATTATAGAAGCGTGTGCATTTTTGTATTTTTATGTGATTAGCGATTGTATTTAGATGTTGAGCTAAATTCAATATTTATTTTTAAATTTTAAGTGTGCCTTAATTATTCTCAACTATTCCAAGATCTATAGTATTGTGGCAAATTTTAACATCACTATGCTGTTAGTAAATAATCACAACAACAAAAACAGCAAGCATACACACTTATTTACATACAATAACACCTATTTACGTAAGCGACGAAGAACACACAATAACCAGCAGCTCGAAGTGAAGAGATTTCTCACATACACACATGTAGTCATCAGCTAAGAGCAGGAATTGTAACTCACACATACACACGCATATAGCTAAATAGCCATGTATGCGATACAACTGTTACATGTTCGTGAAAAGTCTAGACCTTCGAAGATATATGCGAACGAGGCTACAGAGAGTATAAAAGCAGCGCAAGCTGAGGAATAACTAATCAGTTTGATTTAAAGCGAAGTGAAGTATAATTGTACTACTCTTAAAGTAGTCTAAATAAATACTATTTTGCAATACTGAATATTGTAGTTATTTATTCAACAATTCAGCGATTCGAAGTTAGCAAAGGTGTATAACTATCGGAATTTCTCAAAATTAGGTACAGTATTTAATTTCTTCGCATGTTAGTCAAAATCAACAAAGCACATTTTAAACTTATTATACTTTGGAATCACTTATGACGCACTAAACTTACAAAATTTGTTTTATTTTAGATGTTTTCGTGTAAAGTTATGTCTGCTAGAAATGAATTCGTCTTAGATATTTAACTGATAGAGCCAAGTTTGATAGCTTAAAATGTAATGAAGTCCCAAGTTGGGCGCCATTTTTATGTAAACACATTTTGCAGTTGGATCCGCTTCCAGTATGCATGAAACTGAATTCCACCGGGGGCTATCGACTGCTTGACATGAAAACTCATATTCGTCTTATTACAACTCAGTCTTTTTTTCGAGATCGGTGCAGCTTCGAAATGACTGATGTAGCTTTTGTTTAATGTAAGGGGATAAATGTTTAAACTGATATGTAAAGAATAAAAAGTGGTAGAAAGTATAAACATTGAGAGGATCATAAGCAAAAATTAAATGAAATCAAAATATAATGGAACCCCACGTTGGGCGCCATTGTTATGTAATCATATGTCTATAAATATAAAATCTGCTGGTACTTGTGTCGGGGGTAAAATTGTTTTATGGCATAGAACACGGTTCTTGAAGGGGGTTTTCCTTTAGTTCACAAGTATATGGCACAATTTTTACTCAAAGAATTTGTTTATGTGAATATATGTGTGTGCTGATGTACTTTATGGAGCATTTCGATATCACCCCTAGATTGGGCAGCACAAATCCTAAATAGTTCGTTAGCTCATGTTCGCTCGGGCGCGACACTCCGAAAAGAAGTGGATGGCCATTTACAAACGTCTCGTCTGCAGTTTCTACGTGCGCGATTGAAGAGGATCCCCGTTCTTTCCTCGTTTAAGCCCAACAGCAGCCAGTGCACCGCAATTGTGGATGTGATCCTTTATATCTTTCACTGACTAACTTCTTTTTCTATTTTTGACGTAATCAAGCCACATTGTTTTGGAGATCTTTCAGGTGTTCGTAGAATACCTATGTACTTCAAATTGTAGTTTCCCTGAAGCTATAATGTATGCCTATTTTTATTGATAAAAAAGTACAGTACTGTGTGACTGTCTGAGTGATAAGTTACGTTGCTCCGAGCACTGCTCGTTTGTCTTCATTTCATTAACGTCAATACTACTGCGACTATGAAACGTAAATGCGGAGTCCAGTGCTTAGACCACTGCTTCACTGCCTGAGTATATGCATAACTACAGGATTCATCAACAAGAAGAAACAGTCCCTATCTATTCTGAGTACCTCTGCTTGAAAGATTTTAGTTGAGTGTGGGAGAGATGAAGGATGCGATGATAAGCTGTCCGGTATATTTTGGACCGGTCAGGGTAGAATAACATGAATTTTTCCTTATGTTCGTCTAAAAGTAGTGCTTCAGACAGCCTTGATGTGGATATAAGCGGCATTCTGGATGTTATCTTCTTTGCCTCTTTGTGGTTTGCACGCCTGAGTAATTAGGTGTAACTTAGAGCTCTTTCTGAACCTGATTCGAGACGGTAAAATTACTTGCCTGATTAAGAGAACTGAAACTCAACCATACGTGATTCATCATGTGACTTGGAGAGTACGACTCTCTTATGACTCCGAGTGGGTAGAAGAAAATTAAAGGAAAGCAACGGAAACAAAAAAACAGGTTAGCAGAAAGGAAGGGTGAGAAACAAAAACCGAAACCGGAGAACGTATCATCGATGTGGTACTGAAGTGCTAAATGTTTATTATCGATAACAACCATATGATCGACACGTTATCGGTCAGTTATCAACAAGTTATGGGCGTGTTATTCATTTCTTTTCGCCGAGTTATCGGTTTTTTGGTCCAATTTTTAAATGTTTGATATCAGCGCGTTATAACTGTGTTATCGACAAGCTACAGAAGAGTTATCGATTTGTTATCAAAGTGTTTTAAATATGTTGACCATAGCCAACAATGTTATGGATGAGTTTTTTTAACTACGAGTTATCGAGCGTGTTATCAACGTGTTATCGATGAGGTATTGATGAGTTATCTATTTGTTATCGAAGTGTTTTAAGTTTGATGACCATAGCCGAACGTTTTCGATGAGTTTTTATATCGGCGAGCTGTCGATTTTCGGTCGACGAGTTATGCGCTTGTTATCGAAAAGTTATTACCAATTTTTATCGTTTTCTTCTCGAAAATTTATCGATTTGTTATACAATTTTTATCGATTTCTTTTCGAAAAGGTATTGATTTGTTATCGATGAGTTATAAGCGTGTTATCGATTTGCTTGAACACGGTTTAATGAAATTTAACGAGCGACGGCTTCTCTCTACAAAAATCAATAACGTCGCTTCACACCTTGTGTTTCTTTCATGTAAGTAGGCAATCACGCTACCGCAATAAATTCTCAATATTTGAAAAATAAAATAAAATAAAAAAACGTTGTCAAAGTATCACATTAATTGACTATTACGCTTGAGACATGAACATCACAAGATTATCTACATCAGCCATCAATTACATTTTGCCTCTAGGCATATTTGCAATTCATTTGTCTGTCTTTCTGTTTTTGTTGTTGATGTTGTATTTTAGTCTCAACGTAGACGAAAATCTGTTGCCTTCATTCAATATGTCATTAAAATAGAATTGCAAACTCGGCATCTCCAAGTACTTTGTCACTTACACTCAGCACAAATTTGGCGCATGAGCACCGGCCGATGCCAGCGATTTGGTTGGTATGGTAAGAGGTAAAGCGATGTAGAGGGTAAAGGAGTATAGGGCAATGGATTTAATTAATGTGAAAATTTGCACAGACTTGC
Source organism: Eurosta solidaginis (assembly GCA_029619165.1). Lineage (NCBI taxonomy): Eukaryota > Metazoa > Arthropoda > Insecta > Diptera > Tephritidae > Eurosta > Eurosta solidaginis. Next base: position 52,813 of record JARSSU010013163.1, on the reverse strand, counting down.
GGCTATTTTTAAGTTTGATCAACTTGGATGTTAGCCATAGTTTTAGCAACAAGAACAACAACAGCAATAGCAACAGCAACGCAACCAATAACAAACAAACGAAAACTTTTAACAACAACAGCAAAAAGAGCAGAGGAATTCTTAGTTGTTGCAGTTGTTTGTTGTTGTTATAGTGCAGTGCATTAAGCAGCTCCTGGGCAATGTTTGTAGGAAAAAATGGGCTCGAACCAAATAAAGTGCATTATTTTAAGGGAAAAAATATACAATATAGTGGAGGGATCTACAAAAGTTCGTTTACTTTGTAGGCAATTTGTGCATTGTAATCTGAAGCCCCGATCGTTTTCAAAGAAACTTCTTAAACGTATGTCGCCCTTCAAAAGGTGAGTTTTATCTTTTCCTTCATCCAAACTCCAGCAGGGCGAGCGTGATTGTGTACGATACATCGAAGAAGCTGAGCATGACTCAGGACGGAAGGGCCGTATATACATACAAGCAGTGTGGGTTTTGATTTGCTATGAGCCTTTGTAGGTGTTTCTACTATTGGAACCCAAGTTTGAGTTATACGTATGTTAGCGTGAATTATTGCCTGCTTCGTCTTTATTTCCACAGTAAAGGAATTCTGAATTTCAAACTTTTGTGGAAAATATTTGGGGATGTAACCAAGGTAGGTTTAATATTGGCAAGCATAATCAGAGTTCGGCAACAAATTCCGTGGTACATTTTTCGGTAGTATTGATTCTACACTGTTGTTGTTAAGGTAGGATCGAGAAGATATATCGGTGTGGTTCCCACAATGACCTGGACAGCTTCTGCGGAAACCGTGCGGTAAGCTGAAAAGAAACACCGCGCCACCCTAAGTTGGACTAAGGTGAGAACATTTATGTAATTCTGGTTATAATTGCATCCACCCAAATTTCTGCACCGTATACAAGTATTCGAGACTTATGCTTAATGAATTCTTGTCCATGGTTTTGGAGAGCCTCTGTTTGCCACATCGTACCCATATTACCTATAGATATCGCAGTCGCTTTGCCGGCTTACCGAATATACTCCAATAAACTACGTCGTCTGCGAAAACGACGAAAGAAGAATATCTTTTCTATATATTCTTCTTCGGCTGTATGTAGTATTCTTGGTCTAATACCAAGCTGGACCGCCTGTCATCTTCGGCTTTCGTGACCGCCTGTTTCGGTGGACGGAACTTTTTCAATACTATTTTGTATCTCTTCCCCCAAGAGTTTTGATTCACATCTTCGCAAAACGCTTTCCAGGAATCAAGTTCTCTTTACTTGAAGTAGATAATTGGAATGTTTGTTAGGAGCGGTGTTGCTATATCAAGTCGGTCGTGAGATGGTCAGGCTGTTCCGTTGATTGTACTATTTACCATGGAACGTACGGGATCTCTATCTGAAAAAAGACCTTTAACATCGATTACACTCTCCAAAACCTGTGGAGAGTCTTTTGTCATTACAGCAATAAGCATTACGTAATGCCTGAGCTGGTTGCAATCACGTTGCAGCCGCCGTGGAGTGGTGGCAGCGCGATCACCTACCACACCGAAAATTCTGGGTCTCGGGCAAAGCAACATCAAAAAATTTAGAAACCAGTTTTTTCAATTAGTAAGAAATTTCTAAGCAGTGTCGTCCCTCGGTAGTGCCATGGCAAATACTCCGAGTATGTTCCTGCTACTAAAAGATTCTCAGTGAAAATAAATATACCTTGCACTTGTCGTTCGGAGTCAGCATAAAACATGTGGGTCACGTGCCGCCAATATGTAAGAAAAATATGTAGAAAAAAAGTCGAGCAGGACAAAAATTGGAAAAGAAGCTCGGCCTTAATCTAATTAAGCCATAATTTTCAAAATATTCGTATAGATGAGGCAGAGATCGTCCCTTCAATGCATATGTAATCTTACAATATATTTTAAGTAACTTCCCATTGAACTAGAAACTTAAAACTTAGAAATCTTGAAATCGATTTTTATGAAACTTTCCAGTGAGTTAGAGATCTGAAATTTAAAACGCAGTTCAGAGTTCAATGACATTTTAACACATGTGACAAAAACTTCGCTATTTGGCGCACGGATTTAGATATATCGTACAGATAGGGTGGATTCGTGCGACCAATTTTGAGAAACTTCCCATTGAGCTACAAACTTAACGCTTAATACGTAGTTGAGAATAATGCCGTACATTAGGAGACAATTTGCTATAGGTGTCGCTCGCTGCGAGAAATTTTTCACCAAACGGGGTGAATTGTTCAATCAAGCTTCAAGAAAATTCCCATTGAGCTACAATTTTGAAACCTCACACATATTTTTGAGGACCAAGACAAAACAACAAGATAAGACAAAATGCCGCTAGATGGCGCACGGGGTAGATAATAACAAAAATATGCTGCACTTTAAATCAGGGATGGAAAAAATCATGCTGCACTTTACATCAGGGACGGAAAATATTAGTTTTTTTTTCGGAGTCGAAAAGGTCCTGGTCAAAAAAATGGTCCTAGGTGAAAATGTTTGAGTTTCCAGGTATCCCTATAGCAATATCATGTCGAATCATGCATCCTTTTTTTTCGAACCTTTTTCACAAAAGTCCACATATAAAAGTAAAATCTGTATTTTTATTTTTTGAGTCCGACAGAACTAGTTACACTCGGACTTTTAAAAATTTTTATTTCGGATCAGCCGTTTCTTTATTATCAAGCGGGACTTTTATTTCGGCCTTAAAAAATAAAAGTCTTGATTTGACTTTTATTTCGGGAGTTTTTATTTTTAAAAGTCCGAGTTTTAACTAGTTCTATCGGACTCACAAAATAAAAATCCGAAAATAATTTTTATATTGATCCAAATATGTTTATATTATAAAAGGAATAACAGTTTCAGCCCCTGCTTTAAATATTTGTATGGCTTTTTATAAAACTGCCAGCAAAGCTAGCGGTTTCACATTCTAAGCTAATTTTAAAGGCCAAAGTGGCTGCGATTTCTAACCCAAAAAGATCCGCTGAGAAGCACACGGATCGAGGTTTCAAAAAAAAACGTACGGACGAGGAGAAATTTTGCAATCAATTTTGGGGGAGTATTGCTATTGAACTGCAAACTAGAAACTTTACATATAGTTAAGAGCACCTAGACAATGCAACAAAAGAGGAAAATAGAAATAAGATAAACAAATTTTAACACTACCTTTATATAAAGTGGACCAAAAGGCAGCGGAAAGTTTGTTTTGATCATAGCTTATCATGAAGGCAATGCACAATTTGTAGATGTTCAATATCTTTTTTACTGCGAAGTTTCCAATCTAGATGGCACTTAACTAGTTTCGGTTATTGCGCTCTAATTTTGAAGTTTGGTTTTTGATAAGCTATTTGTAGCTATTGTTAAAATGTTCAGCATTAAAATTCATCAACATCCTGTCTGTTTTTAAGCAAAGAGTTTATGATTTCTTCTCGAAGGCAAATGAGAATTTCGAGACTCGAGAAATCGAGAATTTGCGTTTCGCGAGATTCTTGAGTCTCGAAATACTTGTAATGCTCGCGAGACTCAGGACATTAAATTTAGTTGCATAATTTTATTTTTTACTTATGGTTTTGTGGAAGTTCTCGCTTGTCTTCGAAAAGAAATCGCCAGATCTATATAGTACGGCGTATGCAGCGATTGAATTGAATGTCGAGCAGCTTGCGGGCCTTAAGAGACTCAAGGGCCTTTTGAGACTCAAGAATCTCACGAGAAGCCGTTCTCGCGAGAAATTTCTTCACAAAAAATGTTGATAAATCGTAAGCTTCATTTACGAACACCGTCCCGTAAAGTTTTTATGCATTTTGTATAAAGGAAGTGTTTAATTTTGTTTATCTTCTTCTTGTTTTTATTTTGCCTCCAGTTGGCAACATTCACCTTGTGGGTGATGAGTGTAATTAAGCGTAACTTGGTGTAATTAGGCTAAGCAAAAAAAACATATTTACTAAGTTTTCGTGTTTTCTTTTTGTTGATATTCAATTAGAAAATATTTGTTCAGAAAACTTTAGTACAAATTTGCAAACAAACGCACAAAATCTAAATGAGTAAATTAATTTTATGATATACATACGTTAGCCATTTTACGTAATTATATTTTAAAATTAATTACAAAAAAAGTCATACCATATGCACGAATGCATGTATGTACATTAGGGTGGCCCTTCGTTGTATGGAGGGGGAAAAAAGTGTTTGGGTTTTCGATCTCACCCCCTAGAAAAACGCGAGTAGCGTAAAAACGAACATATACAAAGTCTTATGCCAATCTATAAAGATTTAGAGGTTGCGCAAGGAACTTAAAGTGCTGAGAAAGAACGAGTTTTAAACATTTCAAGTGCTCATATTCCTTCATGCTTCTTTTCAAAAGCAGTGCTTATGTCTTTAAGTCCTTGCTTTTAAAATTTAAATAATCTAAGGAATCGGTTCATTAGTAACAGTGTTACAGACCAAATCTTAATATATAAAAAACACGTGTCACAACATTTTTGGCCGCGATGGACTCCTAACCGATTGAACCGATTTTGAATTTGGTTTCTGAAGGGGATCGCGATTTAGAGGTACTATGACATTTTTTTTTAATTCAGGAGAGTCTTTAGTTGTGTAGAGGGTAAGAATGAGAAGAAACTGAGAGAAGAGAAAAGAGAGAAGGAGATTGAGAAAGAGATAGAATGAGACGAAGATGGAGATAGATGAAGCGAAAAAGACGGAGGGAGGAGTGAATAAAAGGATTAGGAAAAAGTGAAGAGAGGGGGAGGGCAGAGTCAGACGGAAAAAGCTTATTAAAATGTATGTAGATAGGCCAAATTTAGGGCAGGACAACGTCTGCCGGGTCTTCTAGTAAAATATAATAAAAAAAAATTTGCTTCCTTCATTGTATAAAAGAAAATTACCAACATCTGCCACGAAATTTTTTTTTCGATAGCGTTTTGAAATATACACGTCATTATAATCAAATTAACTCTCAACTTCAGTTTAATTTTGAGAATTTTTTTCATGATGGATGTTGGTAATTTGCGCACTCGAAAAATTTCTTAATTTAATTTTGCGCTAAATTAAAATATTCGCACATTTTCTATTTTATAACTGTTTTATTATTTCACAAATTTTTGTAATTTTAAGTGCGTTTTATAACAAGTGAGAGATTCTGTGCTCGCAGCAAATTAATTAGGGTGTACCAAGGTTAGGTTAGGTTGAACTGGCCGGTCTTGAGGACCTTACATAGGCTGAATGAGTCGGTAGTGTTACCAGAAATTTGTTTTAACGACCAAACTGAAAAACCCTAAGAACCAGGACATATGTTATAAAATAACTCCGTCCTCTTGGCAAATACTAGAAGCTTCTAAGACTTAAGCCACTGACAGCTGTATCAATCCTAATAGCTGGTGTCTTAGCCTGGCTAGCACAGGGCACGAGCACAGAACGTGCTCGATCGTTTCCTCCTCCAACCAGCACTTCCTACATCTGCTATTACTGACCAAGCCTAAACGCATGTGACGCCATAAGGCAGTGTCCAGTCAGAATACCCGTCATGAGTCTACAGTTCTCTCTTTTTAATAATAGAAGCAACTTTGTTAGTCTAAGGTTGTAAGACCTACACATAACCTTCGACACTTTACAGCCCCGCGCTTGAACCCACGCCTTTCCCGTTCGGTAGATCATGTGCACCGCTCGCCTTTGCTTAATCTCGCCCAGTCTAATTGGGACGTTTGCGGAGCAAGCTTCAAGCGATGCACCCTTTTTAGCTAGTTCATCCGCTTTTTCATTCCTATCTATTCCCATATGCCCTGGGACCCAATATAGCTGTATGCTTCTTCCTGTCCCGATTCTCTCCAGAGACTGCTTACACTCCAACACGCATTTAGATACAATGTTAATCGAGATTATTGCCTTAATTACTGCTTCACTGTCAATATAGAAGTTAACACGGCTGCAGTTTAAGCTATTCTCTCCAGTGTTTCTACTGCTTTGGTTGCGGCTAATATTTTCGCTTGGAAAACGCTATAGTAATCCGGAAGCCTGTAGGATCTGTTTATTTCCGGATCAGCACAGTATACCGCAGACCCTACTCCTTCCACTACTTTGGAACCATCTCTGTACACATGTATCGCCTCGTCGGCAATTTGGGCAGCCTTGCGCCAACCGTCCACCTCTATTGTGGCCTTAAGATCTCCCTCGAAGCGCAGATAGGGAATGAAGAAGTCTGTTCGTCTTGTGATTGATGACGCTATCTACTATGGCCATATGGTTGGCGCTCAAGCTGCCCCGAGGCACCGAGCCCGATTGCAGTTGTTAACGCTATGATCTTTGCTACCAGGTCTACAGGTGGAATGTACAGAATGGCATACAGTGCAGCCGTCGGGGTTGTTTTCAGGGCTCCCGTAATGCTACGCATTGATAGTCTGTATATCCCCCTCTAATTGTTTGAGGTAGGTTGTTTTTTGTGTGGCTTTCCATCAAACAAGAACTCCATGCGGCGTGACATCTGATATATGTATATGTATACTAGGCCGGGTCGATTTGTGGGGAGGCAAAAAAATCGCCCATTGCTCTGTGAAAATCATATTCTAGGGATCAAAATAAGAAACTTTGCCGAAGGAACCATACCTCTAAAACGAATTCTGATGTACTTGGGTCGTAGGGGCAAATTTTGAAAATCCCACTTTGAAATGCCTGTGTTTTTTCTTTTTGGAGTTTATTTTTCTCTTTAGAAATTTACTTAGTCAGAACATATGTAAATGAAAAAATTATTAGAAATTAGCGTTTTTACAACCCCTTTTAAAACCAAGGCATCACTGTGATGCATTTGCATGTCGTAAACATAGTTGTGTGGGTTTTTTATTCAACCGTTTTAAAAAATGAGGGTATCACTGTGACACAATTGCAGATCGTAAATTGCTTGTGTTGTTTTTTTTAAGCCACCACAAGACACAGCAGGTAGAATTGAAATTGCCCCTACCCAAAAGTTCGACCCAAATTGGGGGACATCAGAATTCGTTTTAGAGGTATGGTTCCTTCGGCAAAGTTTCTTATTTTGATCCCTAGAATACGATTTTCACAGAGCAATGAGCGATTTTTAAATCGACCCCGCCCTAATGTATACTAACATATGAAAAAATCAAATATATCTAAGAGCATTTATACCAGGCAAATGCTACTTGGCAGGCAGATGCCCGACATCGATATTATAACAATGGAGGAAGGTGAAAAGAATTAGAAAAGTGGGGGTGCTACCTCCCATACAAATTTTTCTTCCATATCACCTATCACCTGAACCAATTAAGTCACATTACTCAAACTTGGCATAGCTGCCAATATTCGTAAAGCCAACATTTTAACGAAAATTGGAGAATGTTGGAAAAAGGCGGGTGGCACCTCCCATACAACTTAAAGATTTTCAACCTCATTTGGGTTTAGCACTTTTAACTATTTTTTAATTTGTTATTCGCCAATTTCGCGAAATGTCAACAAACAATTACGCCTGGGAAGTGGAAGTTGGCTTTTAGCTGCGCAACGTTAGGGCCGTGTTGTACAAAAGAGTGAAATTTATGGGAAAAGCGTTGTGGCTGATCTAGTATAAAGAAAAATATGTATATCCCATGACTATACAAGCTTTAATTTTGATATTACTTTTTTAATATATTGAATTGGTCGAATTTTCGATCCCGAGCGATACTATTATACATACATATATATAATACACATAAAATTAAATCAAATAGAAATTTCGTCATAAAAATCGGTTGTACTTACAGTTCCAAATTTTATTTTCGCAAGACCACTGCATATTAATAACCTCCTTTGCAGACATTAAGAATGCGTTTTTAACAAATTCAGTCATCGTTGGTTTGTGTAGTACAAATTCCAATCGTGCTCTTTGGTAATAAGTTATAAACTGAATGTTATTAAGCGGCCTTGCGTGGATTTCTATACAAAAATAATTTATTATTACCATCAACTCATAATCACAAAAGTAGTCGAATTTATAATTTTAAGGAAGAAATATTCAAATGAAGATCTAACCGTTCAGCAATCTTGCTTTTGTAATGTTACAAAGAGTATGCGATACAATGTAAATATCCTTGTTTACACTTTTTTTTTATGGACGTTGTGGCCCTCAGGTGGCCCAATGAAACCAGGCTAATCCTGTTCACGCAATCGATTTACATATATATATATATGTATAATAACTTTTTTTTTGCCGAGTCTTTGATGAGCAGCGGTTTGTGAAGTGTCGAGATCTGAGACTGCTCAGCTACGGAAGAGATATCATCAGCCAAGCATAATGGATAAAGAGAACAGAAGCAATAATTTTATACATTAATTATTAAGAGTGGTGAGAACAGTCTTTTTTATAGAAAAAAGGGGGTCCGAGCTATCTCAAATGTGTTTGAGTGAGAGTTACAATCTTGGCATAAAACACCGAAAAGATTCATTTAGTTCGAAATTCGCTCTACATTGTGTCAGCAGGAGAGGCTTGAAGTGTCTCGAAAACCGAGAGGGAACACAAAAGCTCACTTCATTCAGAAGGAATGGCATATTTGTCGTTATTGAACAAATAAGAAAAATAAATACTCTACCAAATGCTTTCAGTACAGGACGTATGTATGCTGGAATGCATGAAAAAGTATGTAAGGCTCATGTATTTTGAATTCTAAACATATATATTATTTCCAATTGCTGTTTTTATGTACGAGTACTTTTTCGCTTTTATTTGGAATCCAAATCTTTAAACAAAGTTTTGGTTGTAAAGATGGAGATTCGGAGATTTGGGCAATTTTGGTCGTAATACTTTTGTTTAGCTATCAGGTCTGTTCTGAATTCCGACTCGGAATGAAAAGTAAAACGACATTGATTTCGACTCGGTTTCTATTTGGTGTTCTCAATTCCGATTGTAAAAAATCGATTCGAAGTCGATTTCGAATCGTTTTCATTCCGATTCGGTAACCAGTTTAATCAGCTGTTTTTGTTTATGTGTTTTGGTTTAAGTATCATAAAATTTTATTTTAATTAAAAAATGCCTACAGGTATGGTTTTTGATGCGCAGACGCAAGAATACGTGCTATTGTGCGTGCGAATCGTAAAAAATGCGCTGGATCGGAATTCAGAACAGGTCGACTTCATTTCGATCAGCATAGATTTGTTTGCCTAATAGATTTCTTGATAGAAGTTTTTAAAGAAAGATTTATTATGCCAATTTAACTCAATTTAAACAAAAAATACACACAACTCTTCCAAATAAAATGAAGAATTTAAAAAAAAATTATTTGAAAGACAAATATCGCAACATTTGTGTATAATCTGCCAATTAATTTTCATTCCGACTGCTCAGAGGCAATACTTTTCAAACCGATAATTTTTGGTCGGAATCGAAATTGAGAACACCAATCCATTTCGATTCCGAAAAAATTGATCGGAATCGGAATCCAAAACAGGCCTGTATATTTTATTAAAATAATTTGTTGAAAATAAACGATTGTGGGCACACAAATAAATCTATTTGTACTATGGCACTATTGTGCCATATTGTGCAGTGCATTACCGGCAGTTGCTACCATACGCTAGATGGCAGCGCAAACTGTAAGTTTTAATTGATTAATAGAACAGCTAATTTCTGTTGATAATTGATAAGAGACTTTTATATAGGTTGCGCAAGATGCGCACGGGTCCGACTCGTAGAAATAAATACAAAAAGAATGCGTGCTGTATTAGTGAAAAAGTATGAACAATTCATTGCTATAATAGAAATCAACTTGGAATATATCGTAGAATTACGACCGCCGACCGCTTAGCTCAGGATGCTTTACCGCCATTAAACTGTTGTGAAGACAACTTTCAGGATGGTGGGGTTTGATCAAGCCCGTAGGATGACAAGTTGATATCTGCAAGTTGCCCCATCTTTCATCATATCAATGCTATTCTTATTGTAATTATATATGTAGAATAAATTTCTTTTGACCAATGCAGGGATATTGCTTTCGTACGTACGAAACATACCTATGGATTTATAGTTGTTTTTTCTACTGCTTTTGTAATGCATTCGGCATGCATACAGAAGTAGTACAAAGAGTGTAAGAGACCATGTATGCTCCTTGAGGAACTACACGTGTTAAAATGAAATAAACGTGCATATAAACTGGCAAGCATACTAGCTCAAATTCATGCCTCAGCGCTAACTGCCTTCGAGCAAAACAGCCGGTCTTTTGGCCCGATTTTGTCAATTCAAGAAACTTTGAGAAAATCTTGGTTCATTAACTGTCCTAAAAACAACCCAGATAGCAGCTAGCCAAAATATCGCGTTAGCAACTGCAACAAGACTTAAGGCCTCGGAGCAGCTTGTACGCCGTACGGTCATGGTAGTATGGCGTCATCTAATTTCAAAGAGACAAAAAGAATATATGCTCCTGTGTATGAGTTTCGAAAGAGATCTTGGAGCCTCAATTGAGCGGGAGGGTTACCGCCGATGAAATGTAAAAATTTGCTGTTTTCATTATTTCAAGCTCTTTGCGCAACTCCTAAACTTTTTGAACTGGCCGAAAATTTTGCACATACATACAAATTTTAAGGCTATTTCAATATTTCTAAGCGGCGAGATCGAGAATCGGAACACTTTGGAAAATAAGGGGCACCATATAGTACATATACCTATGTATATTAGGATGTGCACAAAATAAATTGTTTTTCCTTTTGCAGTAGTGAAATAATTTTACATATCGGAAGATATAACCGATTAAATTTTAGGTTTCCTGATCACCTTTAAGCTGAAAACTTAAAACTTCATAGGTTATCATTTTTGATGTGCTGAACAATGCTTTCACTAGATATGCCAAAAAGAGAGAGACATTTTTTTTTGTCGCACCCTAATGTACTTTTGAAATAAAAATATTTTAGCTGACATGTATGTATGTTTGTACTACATATGCACATATATATGTTGTATTAGTATTTAAATTTTCCAATTTAATTTATTTATTTGTACTTAGAAATATGTAATGAACAAAAATATTGTGTTTGTGTGAATAATAAAGCTCTTTGTTAAATTACACTACCAAAAGACATTTCTAGCTAAAGTCATGCAAATATTTATTTATAAATTCTATTCAATTCTAGTATTTCTACTAATTCTATAATATTTATGGACATTTACATACATACGAGTATGTGTACAGCAGCGAACAGAAGAATAGTAGTGGCAATATTTATGAAATTTCATCAACAAAGTTCTTCTTTTTTTATTTCCTATATTTCAATAAAAAAATTGATATTTCAATAAAAATTATTGTTCTGGCCTTGAGCTCCAATCAATCCTTGAATCCTTCTCAACAGGCCAATAAAACAAAAACAAATTTCGAACTTTTTATTTGGAATTCCCTGCAATTTTTGGGTATGTAGTTTTATAGCTCAATAATTTTAGTCCCAAAACTCGCATTGATTTTCGAACACTTTTCATCTGGAGGGTGTTTTAGATTTTGCTTAATAAAAAGTGTTAATTTTTTTTTAATTGAAAAAGAAAGTCTTGCGTCTAAGACTAACAAAAAAAAATTGTCAAAAATCAATTCGAGTTTTGAGAGACTCTGTTAGACTAAAATTGTGAGGGCTACAAGACTACATGCTCAAAAAAATTCAGAGAGCTCCAAGTAAAAGGTTTGAAATGTTTGTTCAATTTTCGAAATTTTTCGAAAACGTGTTTAAAATTGGTTTACATATGTAGTTTCAGTTACAAAATTTTATAGAAATTTTTTCTTAAAATATCGAATGCAAAAAAAAGTTAACCGACGAAACTTGAAAATATTGTTACTGCTATTTTCGTGTTCACAACTGTATTTATAAGCAATCACATAACTCTAAACCACTTTGCTATTAATCAAGTAAATAGTATATAGTTCTCATATACATAAATATTTATGTACTTATTTATTGTTTACATATTTTGTTTGTTTCATTTATTGTTTTTGTGACATATTTATATTATTATGACGTTAATTGAACGGGTCAATTTCATTTAATAAATATCTAAACAAATATGTGTTTGTAATGGACTTAAACAATCACTAACAGGCGATAAAAGTTGAAACATTCAAGAAGCTACTCTCACAATTACAATTTTGAGAATAATATGAAAAACAATTGCAGACATGCAGAGGGTGAGAAGAGGAAGGGGAATAGAAAGTTAGGGAGAGGTGGTAGAAAATAAGATACAGGAATAAGGATAACGTTATGGAAAGGGAGAGAGAGGAAGTGGGGTAAAAAGGAATAAAGATAGTGAGATATAGAAACAGGGAAAATAGATAAAAGGAAAGGGATATCTCTTTAAAATGAAAGGCCAATATTTGGACAAGATAACCAATCTTAGCTCTCATATAGAGGAAGTAATATGAATATTTGTGATTGTTGTTGTAGTTGTAGCGATAAGATTTTTTTTTGAGCTTATAGAATTTAAGCCCACTATATCAACATTCAGGTTGATATTTTAGAAATCTTTTATTTTGATTTTAAGTATAAAAATATATTTTTATTTATTTTTGAGTTTAAATATTTTCATACTAATTAGAATTTTCTTTTTTTGAAGTTATTCGAAAATTTTAAGTTAACACGAAAACTCAATAAAAATTATTTTAAAAATTAAAGTAAAGAGTACAAAGTAGTTAAAACTATATTTACTCCCTCTCCAAGAAAATTTGAAAGAAACAAATTATTAATTAATATTAAATTTAACCTTTTTTTGTTTTTTTGTTGTTTAATGTATTTGTATTTAAATTAGTGTTAATAAGTATGTTTGCTGGTTTAAGTAAATCAATTGAAATATTTTTAATAGTATTTTTGTATTGAATTGTAAATGTTTTATGTTTCTTCGAGATAACTTTAAAAGGTCCTTCATAAGGTGATTCTAAATTAGATTTACGAAGAACTTTAACAAAAACATACTCACAATTTTCTAATTGTTTAGGAACGAAAAAATTGTCTTTGTTATGATGAAAAACTTTAGAACGAACAAGCGAAAAATATTCTCTTATTTTATGAAGAGCGTCATTAGAAAAATCATGTTCTTTATTACTATTTGAAATAATTAATTCACCAGGTATTCTAAGTGTTTGACCATAAACAAGTTCAGCAGATGAACATTTTAAATCTTCTTTAATAGAAGTTCGTAAACCAAGTAGAATGAATGGTAAAATGTCAGACCAATGAACCGAGTCGTTTGATGCTATAATTGCTGCTTTTAAAGTTCGATGAAATCTCTCTATCATGCCATTTGCTTGGGGATGGTAAGGAGATGTATGAATTTTATGAGAACCTAAAAGTTTAGTTAATTCCGTAAAAAATTTTGAAGTGAATTGTGAACCTTGATCTACTGTAATATTTAATGGTATGCCAAATCGTGGTATATAATTTTGAATAAAAGTTTTTACTATAGTATTTGTTGAAATATCTTTAAGCGGATAAGCTTCAGGCCAACGTGAAAATCTGTCAATAATTGTTAAAATATAACAATTTTCATTTGAAACTGGAAGAGGTCCAACAATATCCATATGAATATGTTCAAAACGGCCTGATGGTATTTGAATTTTTTGGATAGGAGATTTAGTATGTCTTGAAATTTGGATTTTTGACAATTGATGCAAGATGAAGTCCAATCGTTAATTTCTTTACGTATGTTAGGCCAATAATATTTATTTTGAATTAATTTTCTAGTTGTTCTTATACTTGGATGAGATAATGAGTGAATTTTGTCAAATATAATTCTTCTCATAGAATGTGGAACATAAGGTCGAAAAGGTTGTAGAGAAACATCACACCATATGTTTAAATTAATAACTGGAATATGAATTTCTTTTAAATTATTTTTAGAATTTGGATCAGAAATGGTTTTTTGTAAAAATGCATCAGTTTGATGTTCTTTATATAAAGTTTCTAAGTTTATATATTGAGTTGAAATCGCATTTATTTCTGGAATACGGGAAAGTGTGTCGGCAACTATGTTGTCTTTTCCACGTATATATTGAATATCATTTGTAAATTGAGCAATATATTCAAGATGACGTAGTTGACGAGGAGATCTATCTACTTTAGAATTTAGAACATGAATTAAAGGTTTATGATCAGTATAAATTGTAAAAGTTCTACCTTCAAGAAAATGTTTAAAATGTTTAATTGAATTATAAATTGCCAAAAGTTCACGATCAAATGTTGAATATTTAGTTTCTGTTGTAGTTAATTTTCTTGAAAGAATAAGCTAAGGGTTCTAGTATATTATTGCTAGTTTGTTGAAGAACTGCTCCAATAGCAACATTTGATGCATCTACTGCTAATGATAAAGTACCATTTTTGTCGAAATGTGTAAGTAAAGTATTTTTAGCAAAAAGTTTTTTAACATTTTCGAAAGCTGTTGTGGTTTCATTTGTCCAATTTAATTGTTTGAGTTTGTTTTTAATTGCATGTGTTAACATTTCATGCAGAGGACTAAGTTCTGTTGCTAACATTTTAATATATCTGTGATAGTAATTTATCATACCTAAAAATTTTTGTAATTTATTTATAGAAATTGGTTTTTCAAAATTTGTTATGATTTCAATTCTATCTAAAGATGGTTTAATACCTTCGCCTGAAATTTCGTAACTTAAAAAAATTTAATTTATTTACACCGAGAGTACATTTTGAAGGTTTGATATTTAAAATATATTCTTCAAGTCTTTTGAAAATTGATTTTAAATGATTTATATGTTGATCTTCATTATCACTGGCAATAAGAATGTCATGAATGTATGCAAATTTCATGAATGTATGTAAATACAAAATCGAAATCAGAAAATACTTCACTAATAAAGCGCTGGAAAGTTTGAGCACTGTTTCGTAAACCGAAAGGCATTCTTACGAATTCAAACATTCCAAAAGGGGTAGTTATTGCAGTTTTGTGAATGTCGTCTTCTGCCATTGGAATTTGGTGGTAAGCACGCACAAGATCAATTTTGGAAAAAAATTGTTTGTTTTTTAAATCAATTGTTAAATCGTGAATATGTGGTAAAGGATACCGATCTGGTGTAGTAATAAAATTAAGTCTTCGATAGTCTCCGCAAGGTCTCCAATCATTTGGTTCTTTTTTAGGAACGAGATGAAGTGGAGATGCAATAGGAGAATTTGAGGGTCTGCATATACCCGTTTTAACTAAAAATTCAAATTCAGCTTTAGCAATTTTAAGTTTGATTGGATGAAGACGTCTGGGTTTCGAAAATGGTAAAATACCTTTTGTTTCTATCCTGTGAACCGTATGGTGTTTAACTTTTTTAGTATAATCTGGTTCACAGGTAATAGACGGAAATTTATTAAGTAATTTTGAAAACTTATTTTGACAGTAGGAATTTTGAGTGAGAAAATATCAGAAAATCCAGAAGATCCAGCAACTTTAATTTTTGTAGTAGAATCCATTATTTCTTTATTTTAATATTGACAATAATTCCGAATTTTTCTAAAAAGTTTGCTCCTAAAATTGGTGTATCAATGTTCGCAATAATGAATGGAAATTCAAAATCTCTTCTTAAACCTAAATCAATTTTAAGTAGTTTTGTACCGAAAAGTTTCAATTGAAGAACCGTTTGCTGCAGTCAAAGTAAGATCCGAATTTCTTTTATAAATTTTAAATTTAGAAAAAGGAATAACTGATACAACTGCGCCGGTATCGATAAGAAAATTAAGTTTATTGAATTTATCAAATATGAATAGGCGACGAGTAGGTTTAATAATAGTTCCATTATCCGTCACCGTCATAATGGATCGTTTCAGTTTAAATTTTGTTCGCAATTTGAATTATGATTTTGATTAAAATTGCATGGGTATACATTTAAGAGCGTTATTCTTAAATTTTTTGTGATACCAACAAATATTTGTTGTGAATTAAAATTACGATTGTTTGAAAAATTTCTGGATCTTGAAAAATTTCGAGATTTAGATCTATTTCTATCTTTAGATCTTGAACGGATTTGTAATTGATTAATATCATTAGAAATTTTATTTAAATTTTGATAAATAGCCGTAGTTAATTCAGTTAAATTTTTAACGCATTGTTCTAAAATATTATTATTTATACTCGCAACTATAGGAGATTTGGAAGAACTGAGGTTTGTTGATTAAATCAAAAAGTTTGTCAGCTAAAATAATTACTTCATCTTTATTTTGATTGTTACTAGAAGTAAATGGATTTGTATTTCTTGTGGCAATTTACGAATCCATAATTTGAATAGTAATTCTTGACTTACAATGGAGTCAGTACCTATAAGTGATTTCATAAATCTGAATAATTCAGATGGTGAACGATCACCAAGTTCAGTTTTTGAAAATAATTGTTCTAATCGTTTTTCTTCGCTAAGAGAAAATCTTTCACATAATATTTTTTTGATTGTATCATATTTATTGAAAAGAGGAGGAGGGTTAATAACGTCTAAAATTTTAGATATGTATCTCGTTGAAGAGTAACTAAAACATTTTGAAATTTTAAATTATCATCATTGATATTGTTAATTTCAAATTGTCCTTCAACAAGTAAACACCAGGCATCGGGAGATTCTTGCCAAAATTGTGGTAATTTAATAGATTTAGTAGAAGAAATATTTGTAAAGTTATCTTGTGTTGAAGTATCTTGTGTTATATTAGAGATGTTGTTTTGTGTTGTATTAATGTTAGAATTTTGAGTTGTATTGTGAGTCATTGTGTTATTTGTATAGTTGTTGTTTTGATTTTCCGAATTGGTAAACTTACGGGTTCGTATTGGTGAACGTAGAACCATATGAAAAAAAAATATTAAATGAAAATTTGAAAATTAGGAAATATTTAAGAATTTTTTTGGAAAGGGAGTTAACAATTTAAATAAAATATTTAATTTTATATAAAAAATAAGTAAATTTAAATAATTTATATAGAATTGTTAAAATATAAAAATAATCTTAAAATAAATTTGAAAATTTGAAAGGTTTAAAATTTAATTTAAATTATAATTGAAAAATTTTTAATTTAATATTAAAATAAAAATTATACTTACATAAAATTAAATTTAATAAAAAAAATATTAAAATTAATAAGTAGTTGATTGATGATTGTAAAGATTTTAGCGAATCAATTGCGTTTTTTTGACGTGATGACAATTAAATACATCGTTGTTGCTGTCTATGCAATGGCTTTGTTGTTTTGCAATGGCATTTATGATTTTGTTGCTCAATAAGTGAAATAGAATGTGAAAATTGATTTAAAAATACAGCAGTGAATGACGTAGATATCTGGAGATGAGGAAATTATTTTGTTTTGTGGATGACGTTTCAGTTTTGTCTTTTAAATCTGCACTATGATTTTTGGTTTCTGTTCAATTTTTAAAAATGTCTGTTGATTTTATTTATCTTTGTATTGTTCTCTTAAGATTAATTTTGTTTAGATGATAAACTTTTATTTTAGTTATTTGTTTATGTGGAAATTTTTATGTCGGAATTTTAGGAGTTTTAGGTAAATTTAAGGAATAATTTTGTTATAAA
This sequence comes from Eurosta solidaginis, assembly GCA_029619165.1. Taxonomy (NCBI): domain Eukaryota; kingdom Metazoa; phylum Arthropoda; class Insecta; order Diptera; family Tephritidae; genus Eurosta; species Eurosta solidaginis. The sequence goes on along the minus strand of JARSSU010013163.1, from coordinate 35,290 downwards.
TTATATTTCTTTGTTGGTGCAATTCCATTTTGTTATTGTCTATGTCACGTTATAACTTTTTTTAACTTTTGTTATGAGCTTTCGTATATATACATATATATATTAATTAAGCGCGAAAGTTCGGTTTAATTATTCATTTCGCTCATGCATTAAATGTTCTATTTCACAAACTACACTGGGTTGTCTAATTTTTCTTCATAGTTTTTTAGATTCTGTTTAGCAATCATGATGACTTGAACCAAATATGTCTTTTATATTTTAGTTTTGCATTTAATATTGACAAGGCGACTGTTGAAGATATATTGAAACTTCTTATTAGCTTCTTTTTAGAAGCTACTTTGAGCTAGATGGGAAAAATTGGTTGTGCGGAAGAATTACACCACTTTTGTCAAAAAAGATAAAATATATTGTTCATGAATTTATTGCTATTTAAGTGTTCGATTGAGGATCGCCAGTATATCAACATTCAGGTTGATATTTTAGAAATCTTTTATTTTGATTTTAAGTATAAAAATTTATTTTTATTTATTTTTGAGTTTAAATATTTTCATACTAATTAGAATTTTCTTTTTTGAAGTTATTCAAAATTTTAAGTTAACACGAAAACTCATAAAAATTATTTTAAAAATTGAAAGTAAAGAGTACAAAGTAGTTAACACTATACCCACTGCAGATCGCGGAAATCGAGTTTTTCTTAACCTAATATGCCCTGAACGACAACAATTGGCGACGAAGGCTTTTGAAGTCACAACAGAAAAACACCTTGGCTTAGACGAGGCCACTGTGGTAAACGTCACAAGCCCGTATGCCTTTAGCTTTTACGTTGACCAGGAATCAGCTGGCTGGACAATTGTTATTTTCCCTCTCAAGTGTTCGAGCATATCAGGTACATTTTCATAAATCATAATCCCTAATTGTATGAGTTTTTAAGCGAGGATTACCCTTATTACTTTAAATATATGAAAACATTTATGAAGCATTTTTCAATATATAATTTATTTAATAATTTGGGAAACATTTTTAAACATCAGGGCAATTGGGATAAGGTTTACAACAAGTAAGATGACGTGGCTGAATGCGCTTGTAACACTTCAACCATCGTAGGAGTGCGGGTTCAAATCCCAATCCCGGGAGAAAAGGCTTTGAAGAGATTTACAAGGTATAATCGAAACAGATGTCGCCTTGTCCGTCCTGGTGTTACGTTGTTAAATTTTTCCCAAATTATTAATTAATCCCTAAACTTTTGCCGTGGTTATCATCAGAACAAGATATCAGCCGAGGCTTGCTACATAGTTTTTTCCTGGCGCCCGAGTAGGAACTATGATAGTCTGCGCTATACCTATAAGATTTTTACCTTTTCAAAATTTCTTTAGACATCTCATCAGATGAAAGCAATATACAAGATTTCACCTGAGATAGTAAATTGCATCTTTTTAGTTAAGTTTGGATACACGATTTTCTTCTCAGCAAGAAGATAAGGATATCGTTTGATAGGAAGGCGCACTTTTTGCACCCGAAGTAGTCTCTTCCAATCTTCGTGGAAAATTTAGGTGTTAGTCAAACTCATTTGGAGCCGTAATGTACCTAAAAATCTTCTTTGTATTCAAGAGTTTATCTGACTAAAATTTGTACCATATTATGAAGAACAAAAAGAGAAATAGAGGAAAGCAACTCGAGAGAGAGAAGGAATATGAAAATAATAAAACAAAAGAAAGAAAGGAAAGTAGAAAGAGGAGGAAAAGGGAGAGACATATAGCAATGGCAAAAATTGTGCAAAAGGTAAGGAAAAAGAGAGATCGAAGAGGAAGGTAGTATCAGATAGGTAGAAAAACAGAAAATATATAAACAAGGACATAGAAGCTGATACAAAAAGAGAGGAGAAAATAGTGAAAAAAATAACAAGACGTTTGGAAGAGAAAGGCAGCGTGAAATTCCGAACAGGATCAGTGATAGGGAAAAGATAGAAATTTGCATGCTATTTCTAGTTACATTAAGAGGACACCTAGAGATATAAGGGATAGAAAATGCAAAAAAAAACTAAATTCTACTCATCTTTGTGGCAGTAAATTTTCAAATGCAACTTCAGCACATTTTTTTACGTTCTTGATAGCCAAGATCATGGCACTTGATAAGTTTTGTTAGTTTTGTTGCATCAATTTCAACTGCAACTGGTATTCATTGAATTTGCATCAACTTTTATTGACTTCGAACACACATAAAATTTGATTTGACCTCAAAATCGAATCACTCATCGTAAGTATTTGGCTACGCCATGCGTCGAATGCTTATGCAACCCATAAAGTTGTCGAGACTTCTTTGTAAATGCTATAAGAAGAAGAAAAGTTGTAAAAAAGAAGGAAGGGAAAGCAATTTAGCAAAAAGAATTACAATATATATGAAGAAAAAAGTGAAGAATAAAAAGCTCGTTGCGTTCACATTAGAACCACTGAATGCACTTCACTGGTTTCGCGGTTGCAAGTGTCAACTCCGCCTCGTCGCCCAGCCCATAACCGATGCCATCGCCGACACAGCGGTTGTTGTAGCGCTTCGCTTGTTGTCGGTGTTGATTTGGTTGTTGTTTGAATATATTGCTACTACCAATATAGCACATTTTTCTACATGAAATGCATGCGGGTAATTCCATATAAAACTGATCAATTTTTGGAGTATAATCTGTTTGATTTTGGATTAGGAAGTTGTATGAATAAATTATATATATTTTACTACCGTTTTGAACGGGAGGACTGGACTATCACTTTAATGGCGCCACTTCCGGAACGTACGGGATCAATATCCTATAAAAGATCATAATAGTCGATAACACTTCCCAAAACCTTCAGCGAGTACACTCATCACTCCAAGAAGGATAAAAAGAACACTGTCTTACGCCTTCCTTCCGTAGTTTTGGTTAGGTGAAGAAGTTCGAGGGAATGGATGAAGCTTCTGATAGAACTTCATTCACTCCTTCGAGAAGTTAATGTGCGAATATCTTCTTGGTAGCCACTCGATAACTATTTAATATTGGGCTAAATATGGAAAGGCGGCAACTTGGCAAGGCTGTACCATCAAAATCGTTTCAATACTTGATGTGTGTTCTGTAAATGGTAAAGATAACTCTATACGGCTGATGGGTGTGTTGCTAAAAGCAGAAACAATCAACCTGATGTCATGATTCCTGCAGCTCTATGGTTCCTTCCTATCCACGTTATCAGTTTGCTTTGCATCGATGCTTATCCCACTACAAGTAAATAATTGATATTTAAACTTTCCAACGAACCTGGGCCGGTGGTTAGCAGAAGTCCCTAACTAATAAAACTCTAGACGGCAATTTATTTAGGGACTTTCGCTTGAGAGCTTTTGCAAGATCTTGCCAGAAGCTCCTAAAAAATGCTTCCCCCAATCCTCCTAAATGGCTACGCTCCATATTTAAACAATTTTATCTAAAACCAGTTTAAAGTTCTATCATTTTTGTTTGTAAAAATTCGTATAGGCTACTACCGGCTTTGTGGCTTTGCAAATCATAGTTTAGGTTGAATGGTAGCTACCCTGGCAAGGAAATCTCGCTTAGACAACATTGTGGTCCGTGTAGCTAACCGCAGTGACATAAGCTACTGATCCCAACTCTGCATAAATCCTTAGCAGATCGAAGTAAGTCAAGGCCGCAATACTTTTTACTAGTTCTAACAAAAGTCAAAGAAGAAGATACTCGATAATTCTACATCATTATTCTTTATGCAGCTGCAGCAGGACAGACATTACTGTGTATCTAAACGTACTGCATTAGCCCGTGGCCCATCAAAAAATTAACCACTTTGAGCCTAGGTAAAATAAAAGCTCTTGAAAACCTATTAAATACGCAATATCCCAGGTCAAGCACTTCCGTTCGATAGAATTCCGCTGCCTTGCAACTATCGACAGCGTCTTCATCCGGTTTCGTTAGATCTATGCGAGCTATAAGGTATGACAAATGTCTGCGTATCGGTAACCAGGTGATTTTAATCTCAAAATAGTTCAACGCAATCGCAAGCGAGATCAGGCACTCCCAAACCACCCTCGATCGGACAATTGTAAGGGATTTAATGTTGAGTTCTTTAACCGTAGTAAAACTGGATTTTATCATATCCACCGTACTCTTTATCTCGGCCATTTCCTTATGGAAGGCGCTACATTAGCCAAATTGCTTACACTTACGTGTTACGTCGAGCTCCTGATAGAAACCCCCTTATCAACCCTTCCGCCCAATTTCGAAACAAAACATCACACATCCTAAAAATTTACTTAATATATGAAACATTCGGTGATCTATCTTTTATGGAACAAAATTAATACACCTAAACGATAACTCAATCCATTTGATGTGGAAAGAATCTGCTAAAAATACTTTGTTAGTTGTCGGTACTTCGAAAACTTTCTTCTGTTTTATTTTTTACTTTTTCATGTTTTAGTTGCCTTTAACATTTTTGTTTTTTTTTGTATTTACGCAGAAATTCCCTAGCGACAAGTCATTTGTAATAGAAATGTTACGAACTTCGATTCGACTTCGAAACGTCGCAACTTCCGATTGGTTCAAACTCTTATTCCGATGTGGGATCTTACTGTTTAGAGTGGGAGTTGTTAAGTAAGGCCACCAGAAAAAAAGAAAATTATTTCACTACGCATCCTACTTATATGGCCTTGACTTCAAATTGGTTTCGGTTTTGATGCTGATAAAGCTATTTCCGAATCATCCGTTTTCGATTCTGCTTCGATAAAATCTTTCGTAGCATACCTAAATTTTGCTTATGTACACATATGTGTTATGTATTTGTTTTTGTTACACTTAGAAGCTAAGCAACATTTAGTGCAGCAGCAGCAGCAATTCGTCTTGCAAAGTGGGTGATTGCACACTGAAGTGCCCGCTAGACGCTTTTTCCCTACAACAACAACAGTAGCAGAAATAACTTAACCAAAACTAACATCGACAGCTTCGAATTGAGTTGTGTGTAGCGCATTACAGTGGTGAGTTGTGGAGGAAATTTCGTCGAAAATCGAATTCTTACACGGATGTGAGCGCTCCGTCGCGATCTGCTACAATGCGAAGCTCTTCAACGTAACTTTTATTTGAGCCTACAGTCGAACGCATGAAGTGATTGTAATGGGTAAACACTCCTTTGATGGTGAACTAGAAAAGTCGTACGGCTGGTGCTCTCGCGAGGTCAGCCAGAACACCATGGTGGTAAAGAAAAGGGGTACATATTTGGTTTTTCAGTCGCAAAACTCAGGCTCTGCGACATAAAATCTACCAATGGTTTGAGGTTGGTCGACTAAGTTGCAGCTCGAAATATTACCAGCTGTAGCAGCAGGCTCCTGCACCAGCTTGAAAAATATATAGACGCTGCCTACAGGAATACGCTGCGTATGACCGAAGCAAGGCGAGGTGTATAAGAGCCTTATCGTGATGTGAAGAGGGAATATTCCTGTTGAAAAATAATAAAGCGCACGGCGCATTTTCCTTGATAAGAAGATCAACCAAGCAGGGATTGAAACTTCTCTTTGAAGAGTTCTACATTCTAAATATATGTCCTCAATTCATATTCCTTAAAGCGTTTACGTATTGTCATCTCCAGAGACCAATCCCAAAATACTTCTTCCTTGCAATTCAACCTTGAAATATATACTTTCGTTTTGCTTCAAAAACAAAAGGTGACTGAATTGTGTAGGCAGAAATGGCAAAAAAAATTGTTTGTGTGTTCGCTGTGAACCAAACATTTTAACACGCGTTCCGTGAAAGCATTTCTCACACCTCAATACGTTACTAAACTAGATTAAATGAAGGAAAAGTCCTGCTAGTGAATGCATCCTTTTTGGGATGCGATTGCGGTCATTGATAGCTTTTTAATAGATTATGAGGTACTTGGAACATTGGTTTTTCGTTGAGTGGGCTAGGTACTGTTCTGTGCGAAGAACTCGAATTTATGTTTCGATTTTTTTATACTCAGTTGAGCAGAGCTCACAGAGTATATTAACTTTGATTGCATAACGGTTGGTTGTACAGGTATAAAGGAATCGAGATAGATATAGACTTCCATATATCAAAATCATCAGTATCGAAAAAAAATTCGATTGAGCCATGTCCGTCCGCCGTCCGTCTGTCCGTTAACACGATAACTTGAGTAAATTTTGAGGTATCTTGATGAAATTTGGTACGTAGGTTCCTGGGCACTCATCTCAGATCGCTATTTAAAATGAACGATATCGGACAATAACCACGCCCACTTTTTCGATATCGAAAATTTCGAAAAATCGAAAAAGTGCGATAATTCATTACCAAATACGCATTAAGCGATGAAACTTGGTAGGTGAGTTGAGCTTATGACGCAGAATAGAAAACTAGTAAAATTTTGGACAATGGGCGTGGCACCGCCCACTTTTAAATGAAGGTAATTTAGAAGTTTTGCAAGCTGTAATTTGGCAGTCGTTGAAGATATCATGATGAAATTTGGCAGGAACGTTACTCTTATTACTATATGTCTGCTTAATAAAAATTAGCAAAATCGGAGAACGACCACGCCCACTTTTAAAAAAAAATTTTTTTAAATTCAAATTTTAAAAGAAAAGTTAATATCTTTACAGCATATAAGTAAATTATGCCAACATTCAACTCCAGTAATGATATGGTGCAACAAAATACAAAAATAAAAGAAAATTTCAAAATGGGCGTGGCTCCGCCCTTTTTCATTTAATTTGTCTAGGATGCTTGTAATGCCATAAGTCGAACAAAAATTAACCAATCCTTGTGAAATTTGGTAGAGGCTTAGCTTCTAGGACGATAACTGTTTTCTGTGAAAAAGGGCGAAATCGGTTGAAGCCACGCCCAGTTTTTATACACAGTCGACCGTCTGTCCTTCCGCTCGGCCGTTAACACGATAACTTGAGCAAAAATCGATATATCTTTACTAAACTCAGTTCACGTACTTATCTGAACTCACTTTGTATTGGTATAAAAAATGGCCGAAATCCGACTATGACCACGCCCACTTTTTCGATATCGAAAATTACGAAAAATGAAAAAAATGCCATAATTATATACCAAATACGAAAAAATGGATGAAACATGGTAATTGTATTGGTCTATTGACGCAAAATATAACTTTAGAAAAAAACTTGGTAAAATGGGTGTGACACCTACCATATTAAGTAGAAGAAAATGAAAAAGTTTTGCAGGGCGAAATCAAAAGCCCTTGGAATCTTGGAAGGAATACTGTTCGTGGTATTACATATATAAATAAACTAGCGGTACCCGACAGATGATGTTCTGGATCACCCTGGTCCACATTTTGGTAGATATCTCGAAAACGCCTTCACATATACAACTAAGGGCCACTCCCTTTTAAAACCCTCATTAATACCTTTAATTTGATACCCATATCGTACAAACACATTCTAGAGTCACCCCTGGTCCACGTTTATGGCGATATCTCGAAAAGGCGTTCACATATAGAACTAAGGCCCACTCCTTTTTAAAATACTCATTAACACCTTTCATTTGATACCCATATCGTACAAACAAAATTCTAGAGTCACCCCTGGTCCACCTTTATGGCGATATCTCGAAAAGGCGTCCACCTATAGAACTAAGGCCCACGCCCTTTTAAAATACTCATTAACACCTTTCATTTGATACCCATATCGTACAAAAAAATTCTAGAGTCACCCCTGGTCCACCTTTATGGCGATATCTCGAAAAGGCGTCCACCTATAGAACTAAGGCCCACTCCCTTTTAAAATACTCATTAACACCTTTCATTTGATACCCATATCGTACAAACAAATTCTAGAGTCACCCCTGGTCCACCTTTATGGCGATATCTCGAAAAGGCGTCCACCTATAGAACTAAGGCCCACGCCCTTTTAAAAATACTCATTAACACCTTTCATTTGATACCCATATCGTACAAACAAATTCTAGAGTCACCCCTGGTCCACCTTTATGGCGATATCTCGAAAAGGCGTCCACCTATAGAACTAAGGCCCACGCCCTTTTAAAATACTCATTAACACCTTCATTTGATACCCATATCGTACAAACAAATTCTAGAGTCACCCCTGGTCCACCTTTATGGCGATATCTCGAAAAGGCGTCCACCTATAGAACTAAGGCCCACGCCCTTTTAAAATACTCATTAACACCTTTCATTTGATACCCATATCGTACAAACAAATTCTAGAGTCACCCCTGGTCCACCTTTATGGCGATATCTCGAAAAGGCGTCCACCTATAGAACTAAGGCCCACTCCCTTTTAAAATACTCATTAACACCTTTCATTTGATACCCATATCGTACAAACAAATTCTAGAGTCACCCCTGGTCCACCTTTATGGCGATATCTCGAAAAGGCGTCCACCTATAGAACTAAGGCCCACGCCCTTTTAAAATACTCATTAACACCTTTCATTTGATACCCATATCGTACAAACAAATTCTAGAGTCACCCCTGGTCCACCTTTATGGCGATATCTCGAAAAGGCGTCCACCTATAGAACTAAGGCCCACCCCTTTTAAAATACTCATTAACACCTTTCATTTGATACCCATATCGTACAAACAAATTCTAGAGTCACCCCTGGTCCACGTTTATGGCGATATCTCGAAAAGTCGTCCACCTATAGAACTAAGGCCCACGCCCTCTTAAAATACTCATTAACACCTTTCATTTGATACTCATATCGTACAAACAAATTCTAGAGTCACCCCTGGTCCACGTTTATGGCGATATCTCGAAAAGTCGTCCACCTATAGAACTAAGGCCCACGCCCTCTTAAAATACTCATTAACACCTTTCATTTGATACTCATATCGTACAAACAAATTCTAGAGTCACTCGTGGTCCATGTTTATGGCGATATCTCGAAAAGGCGCCCATCTATAGAACTTAGGCCAACGCTCTTTTAAAATACTCATTAATACCTTTTATTTGATACCCATATCGTACAAAATAAATTCTACAGTCACCCCTGGTCAACCTTTATGGCGATATCTCGAAAAGACGTCCACCTATAGAACTTAGGCCCACTCCCTTTTAAAATTATCATTAACACATTTCATTTGATACCCATATCGTACAAACAAATTCTCGAGTGAGGCCTGGTCCACCTTTATGGCGATATCTCGAAAAGACGTCCACCTATAGAACTATGGCCCACTTCCTCTTAAAATACTCTTTAATACCTTCCATTTGATACACATGTCATACAAACACATTCCAGGGTTACCCTAGGTTCCTTTTACAACATGGTGATTTCCCTTATTTTGTCTCCACAGCTCTCAACTGAGTATGTAATGTTCGGTTACACCCGAACTTATCCTTCCTTACTTGTTGTAATTCGTCGGCATAAATACTTCTCATACTTTTTTTTACAAAGCGAGTTGCTAAAAAATTACAAATAAAATAAAATAAATGTAAGGCGCGATAAACTCCGAAGCGATCTAAGGCCGAGCTTCTCTTCCAATTTGCGTCGTGCTCCTCTTGATTTTCCTTACAAATTGGCCGGACGGGACCTACATGTTTTATGCCGACTCCGAACGGTATCTGCAAGGCAGATGAGTTTTCACTGAGAGCTTTTCATGGCAGAAATACACCCGGAGCGCTTGCCAAACACTGCCGAGGGGCGACCCCGCTTAGAAATATTTTCTTCTAATTGAAAAACCTTATTTCTAAAATTTTGATGTTGCTTTGCCTGGGGTGTGAACCCAGGCCATACCGTTTGGTAGGCGGAGCGGGCTACCATCACACCACGGTGGCCGCCGAAGTTGCAAATATTGAAAGAGAAAACAGAGAAAAAGATATAGTTAGACGAGGAAAGAGAGATTGAAGAAGCGGGCGAGGGAGCTAGAGAGAGATATGGAAACAGAGAAATAGAGGTGGATAAACAGACAGAGGGGAAGAAAGAGATGCAGAGTGAGAGAGAAAGGGACAGGAAAAAAGGGGAAACATGAAAAGTGAGTCTGAGGAGTAAGAGAGAGGGAGTGAAGAAGAAGGATATTTAAAAGTCAAGCAGATAAACCAATGTTATGTCCCACTGTGCAGACATAAAATTCTTATATATTGACATGTTTATTTGCATGTTTCATATAAATGAAATGACAGTGGGAATTGGCGCGATTTTAAAAAAATAAAAATATTTACATACATTTTTAAAATATTTATGCGTACTTTATATGTTCAGTGAGTGTGTGTGAGTGTAGATGGTGTGAAATCCGCATACAAATAAATAGAAAAATTCATCAAATATATATGTAGTTGATAAAGTTGCGCGGAACAACAAAAAAAGTAGCGCATAAAATTTTTATTTGAGTGAATAGTAAATTGGCTGTTTGCATAACACAACAACTGCATTAATAATAACAACAACAATGACTACTACAAGAAGCGAAAACAACAACCAAAACAACAACTATGTAACATTTTGATTTGTCAAAGTATGTATTGAGTCAAGGGAATTATATTTGCCCGGAAATATTCAAATGTACTTAAAATTGTTACACGCACACACACACAAGCACATTTAGATTGCCATACACACACTGCACATACCACTGTACACACTGAAGTGATTTTATATATGTACATCACAATCATTCCCTCTTACTAGCGCTGCACTCGGATGTAGGGTATGTTGCATTTTTTATGAGAGCAAATAAGTGATTTGCTGTGCAGCATTTTGAATATGAAAAACAGAGTGACTAATAAAATCCTGAAAAAATGTCATTCATTTCCTTCACTGGAGAATAAATTTTAAATTAACTGAATATTTTAATTTTGACATTACTTGAGGGGTTGCATAAGTGAAAATCTTATTTAAAAGTTCTTTTGCAAAGGTTCTAGCTTAAAGTGAATTGTGAGTGATTGAAATAAATTTTAAGTACAGCAGCCGACGAACTGCTCTAAACCGTACTTAAAGCAGTATGTGACAACCACAAAATCTTGGTTGCTTGGTTGCTTGATGCTTAATACGCCACGTCCCCACAGACTTTAATTAGAGCAGAAGGATCGTTTGCACAGAAATTTGTGATTGAATAGGCAAGACTTGGGAAGCCGTGAATTCGTTTAAAATAGTGCCCTGTCAAAACAACAATCACCAGGGGGAGCAAGGCCTCAAGGAAAGCAAAGTAAAGGGGCATCCTTTGGTGGGCAAACCAATTGTTGGTGTACCTCAAAATGTCCTTTGATTTAAGAAGTGACAAGCTTCGATAAACAGCCGCTGTCGTGCTTCTGCATATATTCTATGAATGTCGAAGGTATTTCCATTACAAAGACTTTGGTACGCGCAATCTTCGATTCTGCAATCGTATCGAGGGGAAGAAGCCCGAGTGGAAAGAAGAGGCCGCCCTTAAGAGCCAGAAAACAGGAAGGCAATAATGATAAACGAAGAAAAGACGATGAGGTTTATTAGTTAAAGGGAGATAACGATCAGACTCCAGGTAACTCGGTGATACCAAAGGAAGTTAATACTGAGACTACAGGTTTCACCGAGAATAAGATGAACGAAATTGCGGAACAGTTACTGATTGTGGCTCTAATAGTTTTCCGCAACCCAAATGGGCAAATGTCAACCGACATGACCCTCGCTAGGCATCGAATACATATGTGAAAGGTGAACACACGTTTAAATCCATAACAAATTAACGTCTCATTAATACTTAAGGCAAGACCTTGATTATGTCAGTCCACTTAAGTTGTAAGTGTTGTTGCTCAAAATTTTATGCACTGCTCCCAACTCTAGTTTTGTACCAGTGTACGATGGAATATTTTCAGCTTGGAAACACATAAAACTAATTCAGTGTTTGCACTTTTCATTAAAAATACATTCATTGTACACGTATCCATTTAATAACACAATTCAACTGTGCAAATACACATGGGCAAGTCCTTGGTAACGGCACAACCTTCGCACGTATTTCAATCTGCATAAAGAGAACATGAGCAGCTAGTTGGACCTTATCAGTGCGCCTTCAATAAAAATCTATTATTTATAAGAAAATAACTGGGTTTCTATTAAAAAAATTACCTTCGCCCTCCCACCAATGATCAAGCAGAAACCGTTATTTAATTGAGAACGAAAAATCTTAAATCTAGTACAATACCAAATTGGTCATAAAACACGAACGGTGTGCTTGAAAAAACTGTTCTTAAAACAAGCCCATGTGTCACGAGTTAAGAAAAAACGTACTTAACAGGCTTTTGTCAACGAATATTCTTAATTTAGAACTTGTTTCATTCGCTTTAGAACGGGTTTTTCTCAGAGTGTATGACATTGAAAATATATTCTTTGCGAGACATACCTCAAGTTTTAGGTCTAGTCCAGTAAACAAAATCTGCATACCTGGAATTTCGAATATGCCCTTAAAGTAGGGGCTAAGGGGCCAAAACACCATTTTCATATGCGGAGACGTATACTGGTATATAACTTTGCCTCTGTTTATTCTTCTATAAATTTTTAGGCCATTCAATAGAGGACGTGCTTCTATCCATGTACAAACGTTAGTTTCATAGGAGAAATAGAACAAAAGTACAAAATAATCAAAACTCTAAAGAGGTAATATATAATTTTGCGTTCAAAAACACACGAATATAACAAATCCATTGAAATTTGGATAAAATGTTCCCATTTAACCATTTCTAGTCGACAAACATATATGTGACCCTATGAAAAGGTGGCTTATGACTCAAAAAAGAAATTGCGAGAAACAGCTGTTAAAGATAAAAAATGCATTTCTTCAGTTTCTGAGTAGTAGTAAGCCACCTTTTCATAGGTCGGGTCATATATATATATATATATATATATATTAGGTGGGTCGATTTATTAACCGATATCGCGCCATCGATTTTTCGAAAGGATTTGGGCTCAGGAAAAAATGTTCCACTACGCATACCAAAAAAAAATAATTTTCGAGCCTGTGAAATTTCATTTTTTTCTTCTTTCGACTTTGATTTTTAAGGTTTTTTCATGACCTACTAAAACAATTTTCATTTGATTGTCCGACCCAAATGTCCGCTAAAACCGTTAGCGATGACAGTTGTTTGAGAAAAAAATATTATTTTTATAAATATTTTTTTTTGGCGCGATGTCGGTTAACTTTCGTCCGTACGCCCACCCTAATATATATATATATTCTTTTTTTCAAGCAGATAAGATTTACAAAAAAAATCCAAGCTTGTTTGTACTGCTTTCTTTTGTGTATTCATGTGTCTTCTTGTTGAAATCAGAACTGATTTTAGATTTTCCTCAGATAATCCTTTGTTTATACAAATTAAAAAAGAGATACCTCAATTTAAATTTTCGTCATATTTTATAAGATTTCCCTAACATGTCAAAGAATCAATTAAGAGTTTATACACTGCTGAAAGCCAAAATGTTAGTTATTGCAAGGAAATTTCTCTTGAAAAAGTATAGCAAAATGTTTTGCCAAAGCGGCGCTCATTTCATTTCGTTAGAATTTCAACTAATACATTTTAATTTGTTGTTTGATGGAGGCAAAATCTATTTGTTCAGCTAATTAAAAAAAACAAAAACAAGTAAGGGTGTCTAAGTTTGGGTGTAACCGAATATTTTATACTCGGCGGCAGTTGGCATTGTACAGTGCATTTCAGATAAATAACTTTTTCGAATTTTGTTACGAGGGATTTATTTTTTTTAGGGCTCTGGAAATGTTTTATAGCGCTTGATCGGAACAGGGGCGTGGCACCGCCCGTTAAAAAAATGTCTCTTAATTTCCTCTTACAATAAAACTGGTAAGTGAAATATCATTGATAAAATAAAAAAAATAAATGTAAGGCGCGATAACCACCGAAGAGATCTAAGGCCGAGCTTCTCTTCCAATTTGCGTCGTACTCCTCTTGATTTTCCCTACAAATTGGCCGGACGGGACCTACATGATTTTATGCCGACTCCGAACGGCATCTGCAAGGCAGATGAGTTTTCACTGAGAGCTTTTCATGGCAGAAATACACCCGGAGCTCTTGCCAAACACTGCCGAGGGGCGACCCCGCTTAGAAAAATTTTCTTTCAAATATCATTGATACACATATATTTTTCGCTAAGATTTAGCTTATTATTCTAGTCTGCGACCCTTTTAAACATCTTTCATATAAAAGTGGGCGTGGTCTTTAACCGATCCAATGTTACTAGAAATATTTCTTGCTTTAAGGAAAATATGTGTACCAATCTTATTACGATCCGTTGGTTTTTTTCGAGTCATGGATCCCGAAGAAAATTGTTTGGTCATGAAAAAGGGCGGTGCTACTCCTATTTTCAAAAATTAAAACTTTTTTCCCATTTTCGTGTTAGAATTTCACTTGGGAAATTAAACACCATTGATATAAAGCTTTTTCTTGCAAAGATATAGCTTATTTTATTTGTCCCCGACCCTTTTAAAAATCTTTTTCTAAAAAAGTGGGCGTAGTCCTTCGTAAATTTTTCTTCGGAAGATTCTCTATAGTAAAGGCAACCTCTCTGTCGAATTTTTTCATTTTTATCAGGAATCTTGATATCAGTCCACACATCAAATTTCAACATTCTAGATGAATTATTTACTAAATAATCAGGTTTTAAGTGTTTTCCAAAATGTTGTATATTGTAACGAATTTAGGGAAATTCCTCTCCAAACCTTCTGCTAACGTTCGAATCGCTAAACTGTTGAATAAATAATGCCAATATTCAATAATGCAAAATGGGCTTTATAAGACACCTTTGGGGGGCACTTCACAATAACACTTATACTTCACAACCAATAGCGTGCTTGAATCAAATGATTCTGACTACTCAGTTTGCGCTGCTTTTATACTCTCCGTTGCTTCATTCGCATATTTCTACTAAAGTCTAGACGTTTCGCTTTCTAGAACTGCGGTATCTCCTGCTTGGTAATTGAGCTTATAATGTTTCTCCATATGCGTTTGTATGAGTAACACTGTGAGTAACATTTCGGCTGATGACTACATCTCTATGTGAGTTATCTATTCGTTGCCTTGTATGTATGTGGGTAAATGATGACTGATTTGATGTACACAAGAGTGGCAGCTTGGTTTATTGTTTTTGTGCCTTTATTTAATAATCTTAGTGATGTGAGTATAACTTAGTGATGCTAATATTCATCACAATATGTAAAAAGTGGGAGTGATTACCATCCAATTTACCTCATTTTTAATACCGATGGGAGATTAGCGCCAAGGAACCCTATTTATCTCGATTCGTTTATGCTGTTACGCTATGTTACCTAAATTTAATATACTCTGTGTGCAAAGCACGAAATTACATCACGCTGCTGTTCGTCCACGAATAGAGAAAAGCCCACATTCGGTAGCAATATTTAGTGATGGGGACTATGGTTGCGTTGGTGCCTTAGTCAATATGAATTCTGTGGTTACAGCTGCGCATTGCGTAATAAGTGAAGAACAAGATAAACCCGTCGTTGTAGCTGGTGTTACCGATTTACGTCACCGATGCAGCAGATCCGAAAGAAGAAAGGGCAACGTCGCAATGTGCAGCATATAGATCATGATTATGATCCACCAACAAAATCGATGGATATAGCTGTGGTTAAAGTGGATGGATCATTTGAAGAGAATAATGCAGTAAAGCCAATATTGCTTTGCGATCAGCAATTAGTACCGGGCGAGACTATGCAAGTTAGTGGATGGGGTTGGATATCTAGAACTAGTGGGGATTATTCTCATCATCTCAAAACTAAGCATGTGGGTATAGTAGATACGCAAGAATGTAAGAGTGCATATGCGAATAAACCAAATCCGTTAAAATTAGCAGAAACAATTAAACAAAATAAACCGCTGCAGTCTCAAAACATCGGGATGTTACAATGAGCTTAGCTGATGTCCTACACCAATAACGCTAATGACTAAAGAGAGTTGCTCCAAACATTCAAAGGCAAGAAAGCGAACGGTTTAAGGTTATGGATAAAGCACGATAGCAATCATCACGTATCGTAAGATCGGAGGGCACTCCAGGTAGCAGAAAAACAAATTAGTGTCTTCAGTGCGAGTCTTACAAATAACCTCAATACGCTAAAATTAAAGGAGGTAGAAAGGGACCTGAAAGTAGCGCAAATGGCAAGAGCATAAGCGTTGTGGCGAAGGTTTTTAAAGTAGACATACACCTCAATTTTACTGCAAGTCTTATAAATAACCATAATAAGCTATGACAGGGAAGGAAAAACAAACGTAATGAACGTCTTTCCCACAAGGAAGGATTGGAAATATTAGAAAGCTCACTTAAAGCTTAAACATCACATTTTCACTCGAACACTTTCGACCATGGCCATATCTATGTGTCCTCCGGATTTAGCATGGCTTTCAAACCGAAGTTTAGACTATCCAAAGTATTACTGACAGAATGGTTAAAGAGATGACCGACGAGTCGGTACCACGGGAATCGGCTCTTGTTGTCGCAGGAGGAAAAAGATACTTGCATCTTTGGCACTAATGTAGTGTTGCATCATCCAGATTTGGTTAACTGAACTTGTGACCCACATCACCGTTTTGTTGTACTATGAAATCAATTTGTTTTATTGCTCTGATGGGCTTGAATCCCTGCTTGCGTGGCAAAGTTATCTGACGTGGATATGGAACTTAGGGAGTACATATCAAGCGGCATTCATTTCGGCTATAAGTTCTGCACGACTATACTTGAGGAGAATGGAAATTCTTTCGAGTAGATAGGAATCGTTCACAGAATACCGGCATAGCCAAATCTGATATAGTTTTATTTCAGCACAGCATTCAGTCAAACTGAGTGCCTTAAGGTTCGTGCTATATCGAGAGAAAATTTAGCATTCTACAGAATTTGTGTGTGTGGAGGATAGTCAACCTTAAATAATAATTGCACCTGACCGCAGCAATCATACCCTGTTTCTTTCAAGGGCTGACCAGTGTGATGCAGAATAAGATACGATCAGCTTATGTTGAAGCCACCAATTTTGGCTTAGCTAGCTTCAGAAACTTGAAAAGTATTTTAAGCTTGGAAAGTCTTTGGCATGTTTGATTCAATTCACTATCTAAAATAAGGCCGAGGTATTTAAACTACTCTGATAGTTTAACAGTACTCAACTTAAAACAGGTGGATTGGGAAGTGGTATATTTTAGAATCTAGTGAAAAGGACTACTTAGGTCTTCGTAAGACTTACCTTCAGGCCGTTTTTATGTGAGTGAGTTTAAATGCTGAGGCTAATAGCCTAATCAACCCTCATTTAGTTTAACACCAAGGGAGTGTCAGCCTACAAGGTAGTGTTAGCCGAACGTTTGCTTAGATGATTCGCAGCTCATCTCTTCTGACCGCTGCATGTCTTAATTCACATTAAAACCCCTTAGATACTAAAGTCAACAATAAAGAGAAAATCACCATACTTACTTAAATACAAGTTTTTGATAAAACGTTTAAGAAGTTCACGCTCTGTAAGTTGTTACCCATTGCCTCTAACGAAATGTATGCAGGCAATGTGCCTTTATCACCTGCATTCGTACTGATCGTTCATTGCAGTGGAAGTGTATATTGTGGTAACGACTAGAGGTGTGAAAACTTGCGCTAAAGCCATTATAACGCTTAACTTATAACCATTAAAAAGTTGAATTGGTGTTTCTTGAAAGAAAATACACAACACACAGCTGACAAGCTTGAGTTGTGGAAGGTTTTCAAAGAATGACGGTATGACACATTGCATGAAGGCTTTAGACTTCTACAGACTCGGCAGCCTAAAAGGAATGTTCTTATTAACAGAGGCAGATAAATCTACCCGGCTTCTTCGACATAGACGCGAAGCCTTGCCAAGGAAACTTATCGTTCAAGTGGTTTTCTTTAGCTTGATAGCCGCCTTGCTAAATAATCGCATTGCGGATATAAGGTATTTCAAAACTATATCATTTTTGGACATATGTATGAATAAAAAAAAACGTTTAGTCGAGTATTTCAGCTCCTCGAGGCATACTCGCTACTATCCCTTACTCTGGCATCATCGACTGACTTCCACAGGCGGTTGTATGTAGATTTGTACACCCATTCGGCTAAGATGTGTTCTTCATCCTTAATTATAAATATTTTCGTTACTTTAGTCAATCATTTGACAAAGCAAACAAAAAACCTAAAAAATTTGCAGACGCGTACAATAAATTCTAGAAAAATTTAAGCTAATACCTGTCAAACTTTTTAAATAACTTTTAGTTTAACAAACAAAAAACAACAAAAACAAGCACGCATGAAAAATACAACAAAATAAAATTTCAAATAATTTCTCTGCAGCTGCAATCCCCAGAGACAACGGTTCACATTTCACCAATTAATTTAACAACTTTCAAGCCACAATATTTCATTCGCTAGCACGCAAGGGGAGATCGGAATGACAGTCAACTCAAAGTCTTACTGCTGACAAGTCAATAAAAACACAAGGATGTTACTGCATATGTATGTTTCTATGAATGTGTACGTTTACATTAGTGATGTTGCGAAGCTTCGCTTACGAATGCGTCATGTCGGAACATTCGATTGATTTAGACTTTGGGCTATTCTGACTTTGGTTTCAACTTTTCGGTAACACACATCTGGGTGAAATCGTTCAGTAAGCTGTAGCTGTATCAATCGGATGGGTTATCCAACTTCCTTCCTTACTATTTAACAGGTTCTTATTAAAATTACTATTGAAAAATACTCTTATGTAAATCTGGGCCAAACATGCGGAGTTTTAAGAATTAAATTGGAAAAATCGGACAAGTAAAACGGCTGTTTTGCCCTAAGAAATTTGTGGTTCATATGTTTATATATATTGTAAATAATAGTTCATATTCTACAACGAAAATCATACTCTACAAGTCATTTATCGTACCTGACCTGCTATATGGGGCAGAAGCATGGACCATGACAACAGCAGATGAAGCGGCTTTGGGAGTGTTCGAGAGAAAAGTTCTTCGAAAGATTTATGGACCTCTACGCGTTGGCGATGGCGAGTACCGAAGAAGATTTAATGATGAGCTGTACGAGCTATACGCAGACATCAACATAGTCCAGCGAATTAAAACGCAGCGGCTACGCTGGCTAGGCCATGTTATGCGAATGAAAGATGATGCTCCGGCCAAGAAATTGTTTCTATCGGAACCCGCCTATGGAAGCAGAGGTAGAGGGCGGCCCCCACTCCGTTGGAAGGACCAGGTGGAAAATGATTTAAACTCCCTTGGTGTGACCAATTGGCGCCGGTTGGCGGAGCGAAGGAGCGACTGGCGCGCATTGTTGGACGGCCATAACCGTTTAGACGGTTAAGCGCCAATTAGGTAAGTAAGTAAATAATAGTTCAGATTTCGATTCTCTTCCGTAGCATTTCTAGCATACATTATCGATTAGAGCAACAAAATACTCCGTGCATGTGTTTGTGTGTGTTTCAACTACTCGATCTCGTTTCAAGTTGTTCTTTTTAAATGTCCTTTCATACAACAACTTCTCGATTTTATTATATTTTTTAATTTTTTGCACAAGCGTGCTAAATAATTTAAAGTTTGCGAGACATTTGTCGAAATTGTTTCAACCCACAATAATTCAATTTTTACGTCACAGTGTGCGATTTTCGAACAACGTGGAAAAAAAGTAGCAACATTGATAAAAGTTAGCTTAAATACTGCAAAAATAGTTGTTAAGTCCCCATTAAGCTTAAATTCCCCAAATACATGAAGTTTGACAACCAGTTTTTTTATGTGATATCATCATAACCAATCTGCTCTCTAAGTGTGACATCATATCAGCAACATATATTATATTATCAAATTAACTTGTGCACTATAAACTTATCACAATTACCAAAGAGAAAATTTAACAATGCTGTTCGTTAATAAAATAAACGCAAGCTATATACATTTTAGTTTCTGATAATGTGACGTCACGCTAAGATCACAGAATGGCAACAACGTAAAAAGAAAGCAAAGGACTTGCGCAACTCAAAGCGTGATGTAATAATTTTTGAAACAGCATTTGACTCTCTTGACAAAAAAGCCATAAGCCCATAACTTAAATCTTCAATTCACTATTTTCCGTATGTCGCTT
Organism: Eurosta solidaginis; assembly: GCA_029619165.1. Classification (NCBI taxonomy): domain Eukaryota; kingdom Metazoa; phylum Arthropoda; class Insecta; order Diptera; family Tephritidae; genus Eurosta; species Eurosta solidaginis. Next base: position 15,219 of record JARSSU010013163.1, on the reverse strand, counting down.
AAGACTTTTTGAAGGTTATGGCTCGATTCTGTCTGCCTCACTATGGTGATTGATTAATTTTTTACGGTTTTAAAGGTATTTGAGAATGTGATGCAAATATACAACCCGCATACAAGGCGAATATTGTTTTACGAATTTTGGGAACTTAATAAGGAACGAACGGGGGGAAGCCAACATAGCCTACCATCAGCATTGCATGCAAAGTTACTCCTATGGAGCATATAAAATTATCAACACCAGCATCGCCAAGCTTGCATATGAAGCACAACACCGATATAATGATTACATTTCCGTTATGTCATAGGCCAACGCTTATATGCTTGCGCTATAGATACAAGAAGGAGAACCACAATCCACACGACTACTATATGTTGAAGTAGCACCCGGAGTTGTTTGCGGACTAGAAATAATATATTGTGGCGAATCACTATTGGTACTGTTAGTAAATAATCGCAACAACAAAACACAGCAAGCAGCGACACTTATGTACAGCGCAACGAAGCAATATCTCACACAGACACACAAGTAGTCATCAGCCGAAGCAGTTACTCACACATACACATGCATATGGCTAGTAGAAAAGCATAAACTACAAATGTACAAGTATATAGCTTGTAACCAAGCATGAGATACAACTGTTCGCGAAATTACTAGACCTTAGGAGAAATGGATGAACGATAAAACCAATAGTATAAAAGCAGCAGTTTGATTTAAACACACTTTTGTGAAGTACGTGATACTGAAGTATTATTCCCAAAGTAGTTTACTCCCAAATTAGTCTATCAAAGACCATTTTGCAATACAATATTAGAGTTATTTATTCGACAGCTCAGCGATTCAAACATTAGCAAAAGGTGTATAAATTTCAAGAAATCTCAAAGATTCGTTACAATATAGAAATAGAGAACACAATACTACGACAAGGTCAAGCCCAAAATCACAAACTACATAGAGAATGGACTACTACGATCAGATAACTGGTCATAACACACGACTTGCCGAAAGTGATACAAAGATGCCCAGCAAACACGATGAAAAGCTTGAGAATTCGTACTGTTGAGAACATATTAGTTGGAAGCAATCAAAAATCGGCCGAAAGTTAGAGCTCAGACTCGCACCACAAGGAATGATAAGGCGCAATCAAATCACCATAAGATATATAGTCAATGAAGCAGTCCGTGTATACGGACGTTAGGCTCAATTTAAGCCCTCCTTACACAGCACCAGTTGAGAACGCGTTCCAAGGCTCTGGAAAGGGGTGAAATTGCCATATCGTTTGACTTCACGATGTTAAGTTAAGAGTTTCGGTTGAAAACTTGATAACTGGTATAGGGAGTGAGCTTACCCTAGTCGTTATTGACGGAAAACACATTCCGACACCTTACTATAATGAAGTGAGAATGACATGATCCCGGCTAAAGAATAACAAGGCGGGGACTTACCCGGGTAAGCTATTCAAACACGGTCACTAAGAATTGGTAAAGAGCATGCACCAAATCCTATGCAAAAAATGGTCGCACGAGCGTATGTCTCTAGTTTTGAATTTAAGAGTGCTCTGCTCAATCCACAAGAAGCTCCGTGCGGATTTGGAAGGAACTCTCCGAGCCATTCAAAACCAAAGGATGCTTAAAGCTAGTGCTGTAGAAGATAATTCTAGCAGCAGATCTAAATCGCGACTATGCAATCTGTAATAGGAGGAAAAGACGAAGTACTTTCTGACATCCAGGAAAGAGTTGCGCCTTGGCAGCCGCGTCATTGCTTGCATATATCAATACGGGACTGTGTAAAACTTCTCTATCTGCAATCCAGCACTAACAGCGTAAACAATGTTAGTTTCAAAAGCAAGCGAAAAATAATTTCTTTCAGTAGGTGCTACTTTGGTCTGAGTCAATCATGAAGATAATAATAGCGGTGTCACATAAAAATGTACGTCTACATTTGCGGATAAAAAACGCTTATCCTCACTTAGATAATATTTGGGAGACCCATCTAGCGGCAGTGGTCAAATAACTAGCTACAGAACGGGTTGTATCGAAAAGCGGAGACACATAACTCTGTTGGTCATAGTGTATAACCTAGAGTTGAATCGGTTGCGGTGAATAGTGGACAACACACCATTTGTAGAGGTAATACATGGAGGTAGTGTAGAGGTAAAACATAGACACATATTTCACTTGCATCTGAGTATAAAGCGTATTTAAATTTAGGAGTGATAATTTTCTGCGCAGCATTTGAGAAGTGTAGATAAGGTTTAATGCTTAGCAGTCCATATAAAGTTTAAGTATATATGTATATAGATGTAAAAAGGACACAGCTACTGATGGCTATGTTTTCTTGTTTAAGAACAATTTTTATTCAACTTTTTTGTCTTTCGAAATCTTAAAATCCAACACTGTGCACTGCAACTTCCACATACATACAAACTTAGATAAGTATTTTATACTTTTAAAATTGTCAATCCCTTTATTGCCACCACTCACCTACATTTTCTATACTTCTGCTAACGTATGTATGTATATGCGCCTCTCTTTACTTGCTGTCAGAGTATTTAGCCTGTCTATAAAATAAATACTTTCAATAATTGAGTTATTGTTGTGTGTGAAGCACTTAGTTGTTCGACACTTTGCTTTATCGACCTGACTTGACTACGTTTTTGCTGTCTCGATAGACAACACAATTTTAGCACTTCTATGGCACTACTTAAATTTACTCTGATTATATTAGTGTATGTGGTTGTATGTATGTATTTATGGCAATATAGAAATGTCGTGCAGTTTTTCGGCCATATATTTTGACATCAATAAGTCTTACATCGATTTTCACTTGTTTCATAGGGACTTACTTTCACACATTTATAAATATTCGAACTCACTAAAAGCAGACACATACAGACTTCTTAATATACAGCAGCGAGCAAAAAAATAGCACCGAAAATTTTGTTTTTAACTTCAGATATTAAAATATTCTTATTTTTACTTTTCATAATCTAAGAAAAAACTTCCATGAATTTTGTGACTGCAATTATGCAAACCAATCTCGAAGAGGTTTTCGAAAAATTTCGAAAATTTTAGGAACATTTTACGAAAATCTAGTCATTTTTATTTGGGTTTCTCTGAATTTTTTTGAGTATGCAGTTTTACAGCGCCTTCAAGTTTGATCTAAAAAAGAACAAAATATAGTCTCTTCAAATTGGCATTTTTGACAACTGACAAATTTTCTTCCATATAAAAAAAATTCTAATTTTCTATCGAGAAGAATCTAAAGCCGCCCCAGAATTTTTTAGTTTTTTGTAATGCGAACTTTGAGAGACCTTCAGTTTGCACTTTGTTAAATCAAAATTGTTTGGGTTACGAAACTGCACACTCACAAAAATTCACAGAATCCAAATAAAAATTTCGAAATTTTCGTTAAATTTTCCCGAATTTCCGAACATATGTACATACTTCGAAAATGTCCTTGAAATTGGTTGGCAAAGCCTAACAAAAATTTGTTAGGAAAAAAATTGCATACTCAAAAAATTTCGGAGAATATAACTAAAAAGTTCGAAATTTTCGTAAAACTTTTTCGAATTTTCGAATTTTTCGAAAACGTTTTTGGGACTAGTTCGCACAGATTTATAGAAGTTTTTCTTAAGTCATCGCAAATAAAATAAAAAGAGGAGTTTAATTCACGACAATTGATAAAAGTTGTCACTGCAATTTTTCTTTTCGCTGCTGTACATGTGCATTAGTGTGTGCCTTATTTATTTAGTAAATATTCTTTGTTATGCCGCAAAGCAAGTATTCGCATTATCGATGTTTAAACACCTAGGCGAGTTTGGACATTGCAGACCCAAATACGCCATGAAGGCTGAGTTTTCTCCGTATGATTTTTTGAAACTCACTGCAAGTCTCCGTCTTCAACTGCTGCAAAATTAGGGCATGCACTTTCTACCCTTTCCGTCGTTCTGACAATGTCTTGGACGTGATGACAAAGTTGTTTCCAGTGGGGGTTGGGTTCTAACCCAGAAAAACCCGGACGGTGTAAACGTGTTTTACACGTGACACACTGGCAAGAATGTGACCGGTCTGAGGTAAATCCTTTTCCGGCATATGCAGCAGAACCACAGTCTGGGATCGGGTTTAGGTTTAATACCTTCCAGGAGGGTATGGAGCAGTCCAGCTGCAAGGAACTGCTCCGAGGATGACAATTTGTGTCGCTCCGGTACAACTTCTTAGGTTCGGCCTAGGAGTAACCTAGCCTATTTCGCCCTTATTCGAATGCGCGTAGAGACTCTTGCCTTCAACATAAGCACCGTTGACTTTACTTTTGTAGTTATTCTTTTTCGTCTTTGTCTATTGAGACATTTGAACTCTGCAGCTTAAGGTATTAAATATGCTTTTCCGCATGCGCTCTGTCACCCGGTGGATTGAGGATCTTCAAATTTTTCCGCGATAGTAATGCCTGTAGTAAGATGTCCCAAATCAACAGACCCCAAGGTTAAAAAAGTGTAAGAAAGGTGTTAATAGAAACCGAATCGTACCGAATTCAATTCGGCAAAGTTCTATCCATATTGATATGTTACACTTCCTAAGCTTTCGGGAAGTATTTTAGCGGTTAAAATGTCAACAACAACAGAGTACCACTTTCCTAACATGTCCTTCCATTATGGTTTCTCACATTGCCTGGAGCAAACTGACCCTCCGAAATCTGATAGCGAAGCCTAGGCAAGGCAAGCAAAGGAAAAGAAAGTAGAAAAGAAGGGGAAAGGAAAAGAACTATTAGAAGTCAAAACCTTAGCCAAAAGCGAAGATGGAGCCAAACCCCCACGTACTGTTATCAGTTGGTTTATTCGATAACGGTTTGTTAAGGGTGTGTTATCGGCAGTGTATAGAGGAGTTATCGGTTTGCAAAATTTGCTATTAATAACAAAGGTTATGAGTTACTGGTTTTTATCAAAGAGATTAATTTTCGAAAATGTATAGCACATTTATTAAAAATGTATCGATTAGTTATTGAAGTGGTTGATATGTTATTACAATGTTATCGACAAGTTACCGATTTGCTATGAAAAAGTTATCGAGATATTGTCGAAAAATTATTGAATTATATCGAAAAACTATCGATTATTTATCGGAAAGTTACCGATAGGTTATCTAATGGTATCGGTTACCAATTTTTTATTGAAAGTTTGTCGCTTTTTATCGAAAGTATATGGATTTGCTATCAAAAAGTTATTGATTTGATATCGAAAACTTATCGATATTATCAATTTGATACCGGAGTGCTATAGATTTGTTATCTACGACACATCAGTAGCACAGATGACGATAGAACTGCACTATAAAGTCGATAGACCATCTGTAACTCGTAAGAAGCTGGTGACGTGGGGATAACAAGCTGTTAACTTCACGATAATAATACGCTATCGATAACAGGGCGACAATAAAACAAACAACCTGTCGATATCGGTTGTTACCGATAAGAAATCGGCGAAGCTCTTCCAAACAGCCCAAATTATTTATTTCTGGTAAATTAACCACTATTGTGATTTAACTTCAACCTCTGGCCGATCACTTGCCAATTTAAAAACATTACTTTTCTAGACGTAAGCATCGAGCTTCACGAGTACTTGGTACTCGCGCCTTTTTGTAGTTTGCCTTTTACATTTTTTCAGAAATTTGCCAGGAATGTGGTCGAAACAACAAATTGAATGACACTTATGTAAAAATTGAAACACTCTAATGTACATCCATATTTCCGCAATCATGTAATGACGTGCCTAAATACTTATGTTCTAGCTGTGATTCTCATGAAACTGGCTTTTGTTTTGTGTTTATATATTCCTTGCTTCTACTTATTCCCGAAGAAAAAAACGTGAAAATGAAATACAAAAAAAAACAACGATTGCCAAAAAATAACCAAATTTATTGATAGCTTTTGTATGCATAAGCTGGGATTTTATTTTTCCCGATGCTGTATTCACACACGCACACACACTCTCATTCACACAAACGCCGTTACACACATACATACATGCAAAATATTTGTTCAAAGTTTAGCATGGCTCTGAGCTACGCGCGTTCATAGAAGACGAAAACCCTTTGTAGTTATTACGATTATTTTATATTTTATTGATTTTGTGTTGTTGTATATTTTAGCACTAAAGAGATCTATTATTTTTGCATTGACGTGAGCTGAGTTGTATAAAATTATGTCGGTTGAAACGTGTGTATGTATGTAAAGTAGGAAGGAAATATAGCATACAAAGGCTAACGGAAGGTAAGTTGGATAACCGCAAGGATTTTGGATATTCAGTAGGATGGAAAAAAAGTAAGCAGAGAAATATCGACAGGTTTTCAAATTTTTTATGATGAATAAAAGTCTTCATATACATATATAGGGAGATGGCATAGTGTTCAAAAAGAGCCACAGGACATCAATTTTCACATAAGAATAAGACTTTAGCATATTGCGATGATGAGCCTAAAATTAGTAAGACCCTGCTAAAAGTTGAAATAGTAACGCAAGTAGTTGTACGAGGTTTCCGAATTCCTGGCTCAGCAGAAGGGGCCAGTACAGGGATTCCATTTTCAGCTTATCACTTCACAACACTAGAAACAGTATGAAACCATTCAGTCTATGTGAGATCCTCAGGAACCGGCCTATTCAACGAGCCTCAGAATAAGATACAAGATCTAATCCAAGAAAAGCCATATTCTGCTGTATTTCGTTGGAGCCACCTGGGAGATGCGGTGGCATTAGCACACTAAGAAAAGCTAATGTGACGTATTATTTTATTCCCCATATTTAACATTACACTGCTGAGCTGGCCTTGTCCGACAGATGGTCGTACTACCAAGATTATTCACTCAAAATCTTGTGTTGATAAGGAGTGGGAGAGTGACAGAAAAGAGTTGCAAGCCAAGGAGGACAAAAGCGCTACGAGGCATCGGACTCGAATGTAGGGAAAGCAGCGGAGAGTCAACGTGTTACGTGTTAGAACGGCAAGTTAATCAGAACGGAGAAGTAGAGTGGAGTGAGGTACGGAGCAGGGAGCAGCATTTAGAATTGTCCAACTCTTAGGTAAGCAACAGATCAGTTCAATAGTTTATCCACGAGAAGCTCTCTTTATTTCATTCGAAATGAGGAGGAAGAACTTTCGGGGCAGAAATAAAAGGTAGCTTTAGTTGAAGGCATCAAACCTGCTTTAAAGAAACCAAAACCTAACACAATCGGGAATTAAAGGCGAAACTGAATCTGAAATCGAAACCTATCTGAAACCGTTACCGAACCTGAATAAAGTTGTGTTCGAATTTGGACACCAAACTACGAACTGATACCAGAATCGAAAGGAGAAGGTAAGCCATAACCGAAACGAGCACTAAAAATGTGACCCAAATCAAAACCAGAACTGCAGCCGATTGACTAAAGTCAAAGTTTATATAACAATCATGGATGTGCTCTACCGCATTGCTGTTATTAATTTAAGGTACATTCGCATGTTTTCACATAAAATTTTTTGTGAGTACATGATAATCACGCCTTTTCGATAGCTTACTCTTCTTTTCTCTTTCCTTCACTTAATCCTAAAGCCGTTCTCTATTTCTCTCACTCTTTGTTAGCGTCTTCTCATCCCTATCTCGTTTCTTTCGAGTACTTGATACTTATGTCTTTTCTTCAACTTACTCTTCTTCTCTGCTTCCTTCACTCTATCCTTAAGCACTTTTCCATCTCTCTCTCTTTCTCTATTTTTGTCACTTTATCCCTTTTTCACGCCCTATCTCGTTTCCTTTCCCTCTTCTGTTTCTTGCCCAGCCTTTTCTTCCATTCTTTTCCTCTTACCCTGCCCTTTCTTCGCTCTTCCATTCCCTCTTCTTTTCTCTATCCACTGTCATTCCTTTTTCCTCTCCCTCTCGGTCTCGAGCTATAAATGCGGATTTTTTGGAATATATTGATCTCTATTCTACTTCCGGGATCCTATAAAATTTCTTTGGAAAATTAGATTGCATCCATTGAGGACAACAACCTATATAACTAAAAACAACAAAAATGTATGAGCGGAATATATTGTGGAAATTGAACCTTGAATCACATAACAATCTATGGAATTTTATCTAAGTTAGTTAGAGCTTATTGGCATTGTTTGAATTCCTTAAAGGTTGTAAAGCCGTTCTGTCTTAATTTACACTTTACGTCCTCAATTACGTAACCTTCCCCCTTTTTCTCGCTTTTGTATAAATCTCTCCTTGTAATTACTGAAATATTTAAGTTAATTTTGATGCATGTGGGCAGGGGGTAGAGGCATATTTTTGATAATATGAGTAGCTGTGTTGTTATAGTGAAAATATTCTATGTATACAAAATATAATTGCCCTGGGATGTTTGACTGACTGACTGACTGACTGACTTGACTTAAGTTGACTTGAGTCGACTTCATGTGATCAGGGCCGGATTAACAGGTAGACAGAATAGGAAGTTACCTGGGGCCCCCGATTTTAGGGGGCCCCGAAAAATGAAAAAGACTTCTAAAATTTTCTTACAAACATAAAATTCTAGAGAGTGAAAGAAAAATATAATCAGAACTGAAAATAAATATTACTCAAATAAATAAAACTGAATTGACCGCATTCAAAAGGCGACGATCGACAAACTGAACTTTGTCTAAAAAAGACATTTCCGACTCATTTGACAAATTGTACGAGCGTGCAAAGAAGTGTATCGAAGTGAAAGGAGAGTATATTGAATAATAAAAAAGATTTATAACTTTTCTTCAGTTGTAAGGTCATAGTGGTGAAAGTCTAGGGAATCAAACTTTAAAGTTTCTTACTGAAGACTGTGAGTTAGATATTCAAAATTGTATAGGACAATAATATGGCAACGCGTTAAACATGTCCGGGAAGTATAAGGGTGTGCAAGCAAGAATATTGAGTTTGAATGAGAATGCGATCTACGTTCCCTGTTTCGCGCATTCCCTTAATTTGGTTGAAGAGTATGCTGTGAAGTGCTGTTTTTATGCAGTAGATTTTTTCGCCATTATGCAGACATTATATAATTTTTTTCCACTTCCACCTATCGTTGGGGCGTATTAAAAAATAAAATAAACAATGAGAAAACTTTGAAGACATTGTCATCTACATACTGGGAAGCACATTCGAATGCGACGAATGCAGTTTACAATTAATTTGATATCATATTAGAGGCTCTACACTGACAGAAATGGTGCTAGTAAAATCAACAAAAATCTTGACTTAACGGAGATTCGGTGAAATTGATCGAATTGTGGTTAATTCGACCGAGTTCTTTGTCAAGCGAACAAATTAGTTTAGTCATTTCAACAGAAGAGAAATTGTCGTTCTTAAGTTAACAAAATTCTGTAAAATTGACAGATTCCTAATCAATCTAACTGATTTTTTTATTAACACAACTGATCTCACTGGTCATTTCAACAGCGATCAACAGTCAATACATGAGCAAATTTCAAAGAAAATGTTACGCTCACTGTGCTCTTTACTTTGTACTTATGTATGCTGTGTACTATATGTATGCACATATTTACGTATGTATATGGCGGCCACCGTGGTGTGATGGCAGCGTGCTCCGGCTACCACACCGAAGACCCGGGTTCACACCCCGGGCAAAGCAACATAAACATTTTAGAAATAAGGTTTTTCAATTAGAAGAAAATTTTTCCTGAGCGGGGTCGCCCCTCGGCACTGTTCGGCAAGCACTCCGAGTGTATTTCTGCCATGAAAAGATCTCAGTGAAAACTCATCTACTTGCAAATGCCGCAACATAGGTACTTCGTACAAAGCTGTCGCAACAACTTTTTTTGGTCATTTGACTACTAAAACGGTAATTACGAATCAACGATTTGTGTGCAGTTGATTCAACATCTTGTTGCGATGGATAAAATTGACAGAAATTTCGTTGAATTGAATCGTATTTCGGTTGATTTTACTAGTCTTTTTCTTTCAGTGTAGAAATCATTGCTGATGATGAATCACAAAATACTGATACTCGTTATGAGGCGACGTGTATCGCGAATAAAATGCAAAAATTCGAATTCGGTTTCATGTTGATTTTATGGAACTCTGCTTTGACTCCGCGAAGCTATAAACAACTTAGTTCGTTTTTATTCTAGAGATTTGGAAGAATTTTTCATTGAAATGAAACAATTCCAAAGTTACGTGAACTGATGCCCAACTCTTAGCCATTGTATAAGATTCTAATGGAAGATCAATTAGCCGATGTATTTCCTAGCACATAATAGCTCTTATGATCACAAATTGTTCTGTCGAACGATCCTTCTCGCAATTACAAAGAATCAAAGCTGCTGAAAGAGCTACAACGCGACAAGAGCGACCCGAGATGTTAGGTATACTTTGCATTGAGTCTGATTTATTGAACAAAATCGATATTGATGATATAATTGATGAATTTGCCGAAAAGAAATGTAGAAAACGACATGTTTAAAATGTTGATAGTAATTTTATTAATACTAGAGATCGCGCAGTGGGTGAAATTCAACCACAGGAAGGAAAGGATAGGAAAGGAAAGGAAGGAAAATCAGTGGAAGGGAATGAAAATAAAAGAAATATAATTTTGTCATTTAATATAATAATAGGAACATTCGATGGATAATATAATGAATAAGTAAGCTCAAAATAGGGAAATTTATATTGCTCTGGCAGGAAGGGTATGATTTAATCAATCTGCTTCTCGTAAACAAAGGTAGGAAAAGGAAAGGTAGGAAAGGAAAAGAAAGGAAAGGAAAGGAAGAAAGGAAAATCAATAGCAGGGAAATGCAAATAAAGAAATGAAATACGAATACAAGAAAAGTAAGGAATGGAAAGGAAGGAAAGAAACGAAAAAAGGAAAGGATGAAAGAAAGTAGAAGGAAGGAAAGGAAGGAATCTTTGCTGTAAAGAGAATGAAAGTAAAATGAAAGGAAATAAAAACGAAAATTCAAAAGAAAGGACAGGAAAGGAAAATAAAGAACAGGTGAAGGAAAGGAAAGGAAGGAAAGGAAAGGAAAGAGAAAGGAAAGGAAAGTAAGGAAAGGAAGGAAAGGAAAGGAAAGAAAGGAAAGAAAGGAAAGGAAAGGAAATGAAAGGAAAGGAAAGGAAAGGAAAGAAAACAAAGGAAAGGAAAATAAAGAATAGAATGGCAAAGAAAGGAAAGCAAAGGAAAGAAAAGAAATAGACTTGATGCATGATCAGCTATGTATTTTTGTTTAATTTTATTGTGGTACAAAGCAACTCCTCGGCCATGCTCACGATTCAGCATAGTACACAAAAAGTAAGTACACACACACAGCATGTCTACAGTATGAATTAATGCATGTGTAGTGGTGTGACTTTATTTTAAATTTTTTATATTAAATGATTTTTCAATTTTTTTTATTTATGGATAACAGTGCAGCTCAAAATTTCCTATCAATACATATATAATTTGTATACCTTAGAATTATAGTTTAGCAGAAAACGGTTTCACATTTTTTCATCTTTATATAAGATACAAATACATTGTGGACAATAAAAATTTTTATGAAAGATATAAGTTTATATTTTTTAATCGAAAAAACGGCAACGGACGTGAAAAAAGGCCCCAAATTGATGGTCAGGGCCCCGTTGACGGTTACTCCGCCCTGGATGTGATGTTGCTAATATTTGTATGCCACAAACTACGACCCTCAATATCTACCTTGCAACCTCCAGCCACCACAAATAGAGAAGACATTTAAGCCATTTAAAAAACATTCCAATGTAAATGTATGCGTAACTACACACATACATTATTTACTTGCTTTTTCTATTGCTTTTGCAGGTATATAAATGTAGTACGTAGTTATGTATGTTTAATATTGGCATACCGTATTTAAACATTGTAAATTAGGGATTAAATATTTGATGTTTAATCAGTAATTACTGAGTTACATTGGGAGCATGGAATTATTTGGGAAAATAGAATTTTAATTGCACTAATGCTCTTTTAGATTTAAGATAGCTACGTTGAGCAGACGTTGAGTAGGAGCTCAACTGACGCTTATAAAGAATGGATTCAAGCGCGTAGAGGTAGATATAATTCGATGACCTTCTTCGGTTACTTGTCAAAAATCGAAACCGAAAATGTTACGCATACGCAGCGGTATACGTATATATGTGCGTCTAATTTGATTGGCTTTAGTAAACAACGTGCTTATTAATAGGCTCCTTCACAAAAGCAGTAAATCACCATTGATCGGCATTTCTGGTAAGAAAGCCTCTACACATGCCAAGCTTGATATTTATGTTTTGACACACCTCGGTCTGAGGGCGTTCGGCAGTTTTTGTAGTGAAATAAGCTCTGTCTTCCAACACCAGAGCTCTTGTACCTCAACTAGAGATTAACGAACTAGGTAGATATTTGGTTGCTACAAACATGTAGAATACCTGTGCAAGTTCACTACTTGGAAATATATGGGCGTGATATTTACCACGTGATTATATCATTAAACTTCTTTCAATAAGACTAAGTTATGGAGTGAATTTAAACTTTACCACTTATAGATAAGACCTCCTCCTCATAGAGAAGGAATATTCAGAGCGAATGTTGGACAACTGTGAAGAAATATAAGACAGTTGCCATACGGGGAGTGTCAAGAAACTCGATCCGTTTAGGTGCGTAGCTCACTGATTGATACAAATAAATGAAATCAGCACCAATGACAGCCCTGACGTTAGTCTAAATACCGTCGGGGTATTAGTGAAAAATAAAGCTTTATCCCCACAGTTAAAACTCTGTGAAGAAAAGATTGCTGAGAGCTGTGTGAAAGCTTTGGCCTGAGGTGGATCAATGGGGCAATTAGATCATGCGGAAAACGTCATACCGGCACGCCAATATCCTGCTCAAGGTTAATCACCCCTTTTTCCAAAAAAAAAAGCAGTTTATTCATTCGGTCTTCAATATAAACTATAGATTTATGCCTTCCGCAAAGAGATGCAAAAGAAAGGCAAACTCATAACAGATTTTATACTTCCGTTTTTTACAGGTGGATCAAAAATGATATATGCAACGCTTATGCAATGTTCTTTACAACTCAGTAGTTTAAATCAGTCCAGGATTTTGCTATGCAGGAGACATGAAAGCCTTACTGGCTACAAATATTATCGACACGTAAAAGATTGAGCGGCTCTAGGGACCCCCAAGTAAGCATCTATAAGAAATTAGGTCGAGAAAACGAATGGGACACACACGTGAGGCCACTATTATTTGATTATAAACAGCAATTTATGATTCACAAGAACCATTGAGAGTTTTCGATATAATCGTCACTAAAACATACAAATCTAAACTCTATTGTTCGCAGCATATTACAGATAGAAGCTTGTTACTTTTGTCACTACTATCCCACAGTTAACCTCACTTAAATTGGCGCATAGTCTAAAGAAATTTATTACGCGCATCAGCCAAAGTCGATTGAAGTCTTTATCTCGCTCATACCACCTGATAATAAAATACGAATTTTCTCATACACCAATTAACCTATACGAGTTAAGCACATAATCTCATGATATTACGCATTCCATAACATTGAAATGGACTAAACAAATATGTGATTTATACTTACCATACCTCAAATCTCTTAATTCAAGCTATATTATCTAAATCGCTTTTATTAAAACGCACATTACTTCTAAGCTTATCTCGTGAAAAAACAGTTGTATACAACATTCAATGGACAAGATATGCGTCGAAAATGAATTCTGAACGGTATATACAAATATAAGTCTTTATACTTGGCCACCCACCCATGTACCACATGGTAAAGTACTTTGACAACCACTTAGCCGCTTTTCTTGCCCAATATAAATTTATCTGTTCACTCTGGAGGTAGAGATGTAATACCATTAGAGTGATACTATATCGAGCTTTATATAAACGATAAATATGCTAAGCGGAATATCAAAAGGAAGGGGAGTACTGTAGGGTTCTTATTATCTTTGAATTTTTTAATTTTTAAATGTATATCAATATTTTAAATTTCAATATTGATTTTGAATTTTCAAAAATTTTCATTGTTGTGAAAAAAATAAAAAATATTGAAGTATACTTTAGGCGAATAATAAAAAATCTATTATAAAGTTACTAAATCAGTGGGTTTCAATCTCCACACTATTATACAATAAAAGAGAAAAGAAGAAAGAAGAGATATATGAAGAGTTTTAGGATATACCCTGTACCTCAGATTTTATTTTAATATATTTTAATGGGGCCTAGCCATTAGAGACGTTTAAAGTGCGTACTTATTTCCGTAGATGATGAATGAGGTGTGGAGAGAGCAATGAATAAAGGATCAACGATAACAAGAAAAACAAAAAAAACAAAAAAAAAAAACAAATAGAAAACGATACTTATTGGAAGGCGTGTCCCAGAATTTCGCAAGCCAAGGAAAATAAAACAAGTAAGGACAGTTAAGTTCGGGCGCAACCGACCTTATATACACAACGATTGGGTTAGCCTGAAACGTACCACCCAAAAACCTTCGGGGAGGTCTTTATTCGCTAAAACAACAACACATATACTCAAAGTGAGGTCTCATATAGCTTAAGCAGCTATAAAACAGTTACTGTCGTAGCAAACAATGTTCTTAATCTCGTTTAAATTTGACGCTTTTTCTACGACTTTGGCGTTGGAAAGTTCTTGTGTGCGAACCGGACCATGTTTACAGAGTTTTTTTCAGTTTACATACCTTGCACTAAAACATATAAAAGGGTTAGTATTTATGGCGCGCCGCAGTTGTTTGGGCATCCGGTAGGTGTTTCCACCCTACCGACACCGAAGATCCTGGTGTCACGCGCATATTGGCAAAAGCAACATTAAAACATTTTAAGAATAGGGGCCACACAACGAAAGATGTATTCTCTGGAAGCTATGACGCCATCGCAGCAGAGCTACGAGACGCAAGATATGTTTAATGGCCAAATCACATAATGATTGTATGAATTCCTAGAGTCATGAGTTAATCTATGTCTTCAACCTAGACAGTGAGGAACATGTCGCACACCCCATAGCGTGCAGATTCGGCAGTGATGGGATGGCAGCGTCACGGCCATTCACAACAAAGGTATGTAGTTCCCCATTGCTCATGACCAAACCAAGTCGTACATGGAAACAAATTAAAAGAAGGAGCACATGACGGAAGAAAGACGAAGCTCTGCGATCCGGAAATCTCTACGCGAGGGTTATTCGTAGGCC
>JARSSU010013162.1:0-41745 GCA_029619165.1 Eurosta solidaginis | reverse complement strand
TAAGGAAGTCTAAGTTCGGATGAAACCGGAACATTACTACCTAGCTGTAACTTGAAATGCGTTGTTGTTTTGTGTGCTTTATAGGGTTGTTCAATTGCGCAATAATACATATACATATTGTTCTATTCTGAACTAATTTTTCTTTGAGTTATGGCTCCCGAAACATAGAAAATGCTTAGTTATAAAAGGGCGGTGCCAGCACCATTTTTTAAATTTGAAGTTTTTACCTTTTATGTTGTTAAAATCCACTTGGAAAATGTAATACCATTGATCATAAAGCTCTTTTTTGCAGCAAAGATATAGCTTATTTTATCGTCCACGACCTTTTAAAATCTTTCTATAAAAGTGGGCGTTTTCCTTAACCGATTTCGTTATATTTCTTCAAAGCATCCTTGTAGGTAAAGGCAACCCTCTGCTTTGTTCGATAGGTTTAACGATTTTTGATTTATGATCAATAATATTTGTAAAATTTATTTTACACAAGTTGGCGGCGCACGCCCATTTTAAAAATTTTTAAAATTTTTCAAGAGTCTCAATATCAGTCCACACGTCAAATTGCAACATTCTAGGTGTACTTATTTACTAAACTAATCACGTATTTTGTGTTTCCACAATGACTATACATATAAAACGTGCGTGGTATCATCGATTTCAGCTCATATGTCAATCAGACCAATCTATTCGATATGGGTATCAAATTAAAAGTATTAATGAGAGATTTCTAAAGGGAGTGGCCCTGGTAGCTGAGTATATGTGGAAGGCTGTTTTCGAGATATCGACCACACTGTGGACCAGGGTGATCCAGACACCATCTGTCGGTACGCTAATTTATTTATATATGTAATACCACTGACAGTATTCCTGCCAGATCACAGAGGGCTTTCGATTTCGCCCTGTCAGAACTATTGCTTTTCATTTTCGTCACTTATATGGTAGTGTCACACCATTTACCAGAGTTTGTTTCTATAAGTTATATTTGCGTCAATAAACCAATCCAATTACCATAGCTTCATCCCTTTTTTCATATTTGGTACAAGAATTATGCATTTTTTTCATTTTTCGTAATTTTCGATATCGGAAAAGGTGGGCTTGTTCATAGTCGGATTCGGCCATATTTATACCAAAGATAAAGTGACTTCAGATAAGTACGTGAACTAAGTTTAGTTAAGATATATCGTTTGCGCAAGTTATCGTTTATACGGCCGAGCGGAAGGACAGACGGTCGACTGTGTATAAAAACTGGGCGTGCTTCAACCGATTATTCGCCCATTTTTCACAGAAAACAGTTGTCGTCATAGAATCTATGTCCCTACCAATTTCACAAGTATTGGTAAATTTTTGTTCGACTTATGGCATTAAAAGTATCTGATTATTAAATTGAAAAAGGGCGGAGTGCGCCCCATTTTTGAAATTTTCTTTTATCTTTTGTATTTTGTTGCACCATATCATACTGCAGTCGGAAGTTGAAATAATTTACTTTATACTGTAAAGATATTAATTTTGTTAAAATTTGAACTTTGAAAATATTTGTTTTAAGTGGGCGTGTTCGTCATCCGATTTTGCTAATTTTTATTTAGCACACATATAGTAATAGGAGTAACGTGCCTCCAAATTTCATCATGATATCTTCAACGATGCAAGTACAGCTTGCAAAACTTTTAAATACCTCTTTTAAAAGTGGGCGGTGCCACGCCCATTGTCCAAAATGTTTCTAATTTTCTATTTTGCGTCATAAGGTCTAACGCACATACAAGTTCATGGCTTTATCCGTCTTTGGTAAGAATTATCGCACTTTTTCGATTTTTCCGAAATTTTCGATAGTACGAAAAAGTTGGCTGTGGTTGTAGTCTCGATTTCGTTCATTTTAATAGCGAGTCTGAGAGGAGCGCCCAGTGAGGAACTAGCCTACATAATTATGCAAGATACCATCAAATTTACTTAAGTAGCGTGTTCACACACAATTTCATCAAGATACCTCAACATTACTAAGTTATCGTGTTAACGGACAGACGGACGGACGGACGGAGGACGACATGCTAATGAATTTCATGTTTTCGCACCAGCTCATTTTGATATATATAGAGTCTCTATCTATCTCGAGTAGTGTATGCGTGTACGGGTACCCGTATGCGCCCCGATTCTGAGCGTTACCGGTAAAATAGTACCCAGAACATTATGTAACCGAATATCGTTACCAGTTCTTTTATCCGCGATTCTGGCCCAAGTGGTAACGCTGTCATCACCGAAAAACTCACCAGTGTCTGTGGAGAAATTTGAAAGGTAGTTTTCTTCGCTTTCACGGTTGCCACTTTGGTCCATTTGGACCAAAAATGGTCCCTTCCAACCCCATTTGGTCCGCTGGTCCCTTTTCTTCAATTTTGGTCCTTTTTAGGCAGTAGCCACGATTGGTACTTTTCTTTCTTTTCACTCAGGTAAAAATTCACAATATTGCCCAAAAATTCGCCACACTTTCGTTAGCCCCCATATAATTTTGAATTTACTTCAATGGAACTCTCACCATAAAAAATTGCTCAGTCAATAAAATGTACCAGAACAATAACATTTCACCTAGGATATAATTTATGCCAGGCATTAAAAAGAAAAGTGTTGGCAAACACATTGTCGTTAATTGTTGATGAAATAACCGACTAATCAAAAAAAAACTCTTGTTTTATAATAATATTAATAACGGCTAGATATTTCGATCGGTTATACAACACTATGTAAAATATATGAAAATAAAAATTGCTTCTCGCCTAGCATAGCTTATAGCGAGCACTCTGCCGTGAGCCTAACACTTTCAAAACTTATACAAAGAAATTCTATGCATTACTTCTCGTTTGGCACGTTGATATTTAAATCTTTCTCACCCAGCTCAATGAGTTCAAGGAATTCCAGGACTATTGTGGTGTTAAGCCACGCAAGGTAATTGAAAACTAAGTATCTTGGCACAAGAAATATTTTAACTCGAAGACAGAAGGAAGCAAATGCAAAAGAGATTTGATTTCGGAAGAAATGTTTTGTATAAAATTATTCCCGTAGGTGCTAGCAGAACCCCTGAGGCCTGGGATCAAAACTCACACTTACTGAATCTAGGCTCTGATATGAAGTTTAAACGTTAAGGGAAAAAGTAAGCATCTATAAAAATAGCACTAACAAAATTGCCTAGTTTCATTTATGATTTACTGAGTTTTCCACATACATAGTTCGGCAACACCAGAACGCAAATTTTGAACCGTTTCTTACTAAAACCTAACTGCACTATACATTTTATTTCATTGCAATCAACAACATAATGCTAGAACCAAGAGCTTTGTGACCAAAACTAGGTTCACAACGTTTGGTTGGTGAAAGACATAGACTTATCCTATGTCAAAATATAGTACCATTTTTGGTTGCATGCACATATATTTGTTTGTTCAGCTTGAATTAAAGGAAAGTCTTCACTATGTTTAGTAAAATTTTATATGGAAACATCCTAAAATTTTGTATTTTATACTAATAAAATAAAACAAAAATTTGGTCCTTTTTTTCGATGAATTTTGGTCCCAAATGAAAACATGGTGTGGCAACCGTGTTCGCTTTACCGAAAATGTCTCACTTGTAGATACGAGGTTAACGAATAAACGGGACGATGTGTATATGCATATTATGCATGATAAGTTTCTACATAGGTATATTGTAATTTATTCTGTGAAAGTACATAATGTAAACAAATATGTATAGCAAGAGGCAACACTTTTTTACTATTATCTTTACTTATTTGCGCTTACAATTCTTTATTTTTCAGTTTTGCCTTTTTCTAAACAACAGCTGTTGTGTGGTTATTTCGATGTAACCACCTACTTTTGTGGGTAAAAAATTATCCGGCTACTTTCGCGGGTAGAATACCAAAAGGGTGTAAAAGTTGCCACATGATTTCGTTACCGTGGTGAAGAATGTTGTTACCACACTAGAATCGGGGCGCAAAACTTTTAAAATTACTTCTTTTAAAAGTGGGAGGTGCCACGCCATTGTCCAAAATTTTAAAATTTTTTATTCTGCGTCATAAGTTCAACTCACCTACCAAGTTCATCGCTTTATCCGTCCTTGGTAATGATTATCGCACTTTTCGGTTTTTCTCAATTTCGATATTCGAAAAAGTGGCGTGGTTATAGTCGATTTCGTTCATTTTAAATAGCGATCTGAGATGAATGCCCCAGAACTTACATACCAAATTTTATTAAGATAGTACCTCAAAATTTACTCAAGTTATGGTGTTTACAGACGGACGGACGGACGGACATGGCTAAATGAAATTTATTTTTCGCCAGATATTGATATATAGAAGTCTATATCTATCTCGATTAGTTTATTGCCGTTACGGGGTAGCGTTATGCGAACAAAATTAATATACTCTGTGAGCTCTGCTCAGCTGATTATAAAAATACAGCGCAAATAACGATTGAGAGGAGAATAGGGAAAAAAGTGAGCATAGAACTCACGCATGAAATTGCTTAGAGCTTGTTGTACAATCATTGTAAAGGTATACAAGTAAGATATGTTTTTGTTTCCTTCTCTTTCCACACAGGGCCGTATGACACTGACGAAAGTCAAACCATTGTGGAACGAAAGGTTGAGTGTATGCTATGCGTGCTTTCACACTTGCAAGTGAAATTATTTTTCCCCACTCGTTGGTACTTTTTAACATTTTTTCACAGTTAAAAACTGCATTTTAACAAATGACGTGCAGAAAATAAAAATGTAGAAAGTATTTTCTTGTATAGTGAGATACAATGTTCCCCTTAGAACACCCAGGCTTCGTACACATTTCCCTCCGTTGGTGAATGAAACAAGCTCAATGCTACAGTCTAAAGTTCCTGTTTTTATATTTACAAACGCGATGTATTGTTTACATGCATAAGATTGCACTTCCAACCCCTACAAGAAACGCTGATAGTTTTACTAATACACTCACACTGTAATTGACAATGCTGATCCTGCGATGACGTAAACATTGATACTCAAATTTATGTATGTTCCTTTGTTCGCTCACGCATGTCCGCATGTTCCCAACGACAGCCTATAATCATGAAAAAGGACTGAAACTGGGAAGGCTTCGGACACCTGGTACAGAACAAAAGAACATACAGCAGATACCATAATGCATGTGAGACAGATACATAATTCTCAACGGAATTTTATGTATGCGAGAACAGATTATCCGATTTAATCATGTTGTCACTACTGACTGTCATATGACAATCAAATGATTATCACGGTTGTTTTGTTATTTTTTAAATTCCGCCATTTTCAACCGACGAAAACCATATAAAAAATAAGTTTAAAAAATGAAAAAGAGAGCATTTCAAAGCTCCATGCTAAAAGAAAAAAAATCGAAAATAATATTAAAAAATACCAAAAGCTGGCGGAATGTATGGGGCGCACTCAAAAAATTGATACGCGAAAAATAATAGTGGTTAGTGGTGATTCATTTTTAAATGTGTTTCCGCATGAGGAAAGCGCTCTTCTGTTGTTTTGTTATTTTCTGAATTTAAATTGAACATTTTGAACTCGAATTCTTATAAAACTATTTATTTTAAACAAATAAGAAACACGTATGCTTTTATCACGTACAAAATTAAAAACGTAATGAAATAAAGTAAATAAAAAGCAAAAAGCATTGTTTCATTTTTGGCGGAATATAACAATGGTCATTTATGATAGTATAACAGTCAAACCTGATATCTACAGTAAACTATCATTTATGACACTTTTTGATAGTTAGAGTGTCAGCACTGATCCAGGAAAAGGAATGAGAGTGAGCAGTACGGCTATATACTTAATCAGTAGGCCATGTTGGTGTATAAGAAGGAGACAAAAACTCACACGTACACAGTTGTTTACATCACATTTGCGCAAGTCCCCTTAAGTTTGTGATAGAAAGTTTGTATGAGGCGCTGATCGTTAGGTGACATTGCTGACAATCAGATGATAGTCATATGTAGTCAGCTGGTCTGTCAGGACGTTCCATATGAAAAACGTCATTATTAAAAACTGTAAATGTCTGGCTTAAGGTCCAAGTAATGTGTGACTATAACCATAAGCACAGAACCAGATAAAACAGCAGAGCGACAAATCCCTTACGGACAAATCATGTAATCGATTAATGGTGCCATATCATAACGCTAACGCCATAAACATACCATAGCCAACCAATGGTTTTTTGTTTCTCGCCATATCCATAACCAAAAAATTTGAGTTGGTGAATTTAATAACTTTCTGTAGATTTATTCATTGTTTTGGGATACGTTATGACTAAGAGACTTATTTTTTGTGAATATGTTTGTAATTTTTTGCGTTTTCCTTCATTTTTATGAATTTTCACGATTTTTAGGTCAGGGCACCTTTAATCAAAACATTGGAGATGGGTATGGTTACGACTATGGCGTTAGGGTTAAGGAAGTTTAGTTAGCCCTTTAAGCAGATATACAACCGCGTCACCGTTGCGATGCATCAATTTTCCACTGAAAGCACATATATACCGTGGCGTAAAGTGAAACACATACTCTGACATAATACCTTTATGTGACAATAAAATTGTAGATTTATTATCAAAATAATAATATTTTGGGCGTCCACCGTGGTGTGATGGAGCGTGCTCCGCCTATCACACCGTATGGCCCTGGGTTCCACTCCCCGGGCAAAGCAACATCAAAATTTAGAAATAAGATTTTTCATTAGAATAAAATTTTTTCTAAGCGGGTCGCCCTCGGCAGTGGTTTGGCAAGCACTCCGGGTTGTATTTCTGCCTGAAAAGCTCCGTCCGTCCGTCCGTCCGTTAACAACACGATAACTTTAGTCAATTTTGAGGTATCTTGATGAAAGGGGCACTCATCTCAGATCGCTATTTAAAATGAACGATATCGGACTATAACCCGCCCACTTTTGTACGGTTTTCGAAATTTCGATATCGAAAGTGGGCGTGGTTATAGTCCGATATCGTTCAGATTTTAAATACGATCTGAGATGAGTGCCCCTTTCATAAGATACCTCAATTGACTCAAGTTATCGTGTTAACGGACGGACGGACGGACGGACATGGCTCAGTCGAATTTTTTTTCGATACTGATGGATTTTGATATATGGTAGTCTTAATTTTTTATCAAGATACCTCAAAAATGACTCAATTGTCGTGTTAACGGCGGACGGATGACGACGGACATGGCTCAATCGAATTTTTTTTCGATACCTGATGATTTGATATATGAAGTCTATATCATATCTCGATTCGCTTTATACTGTACAACCAACCGTATCCTAATCAAGATAATATACTCTCGTGACGCTCTGTCTCAACCTGAGTAGAATAAAGGCAAAAAATTCGTAAGTGATTCACTGTATAGCGCTGGCGGCGGCGCGAGCCGGCGTATCTGAACAAACACTGAATTTTTCTATTATATTTAGCAAAGGTTTTGGTCAATACTTATCCGGGTTTTTGTCTCAAAATCTGCACGGATCGTTCAAAAGATTCAGAAGCATAGCTACCTTGCGGAGGCATTATGCTTCGTTCACTACTCCAGGCAGGCTTTGTCCTAACCCCGGTTGTTTGTTGTTGTTGTAGCAGTGCTTCGCCCCATCCATGGCTAGCCATATTATGCGATTTAACTCACTTGGTGTGACCAATTGGCGCCAGTTGACAGATCGAAGAGCTACTGGCGCGCCTTGTCGGATGCCATAACCGTTAAACGGCTAAGCGCCAATTAAGTAAGTAAGTAAACGCAGATAGGGCTACGTATCTTGAAAGTTTTCTATTTTTGAGATACATCAACCACATCACGTACATATGTTGAACTTTATTTTTGCCATTTGTAGAACGCGTCTGTGAAAATAGTGTTTAAAAATTAAGCGATACTATTAGTTGACTAAATATTATTCAAAAATAAAAAAAATAAATGTAAGGCGCGATAACCTCCGAAAGATCTAAGCCGAGCTTCTCTTCCAATTTGCGTCGTGCTCCTCTTGATTTTTCCTACAAATTGGCCGGACGGGACCTACATGTTTTATGCCGACTCCGAACGGCATCTGCAAGGCAGATGAGTTTTCACTGAGAGCTTTTCATGGCAGAAATACAATCGGAGCGCTTGCCAGACACTGCCGAGGGGCGACCAGCTTAGAAAATTTTCTTCTAATTGAAAAATCTTATTTCTAAAATTTTGATGTTGCGTTGCCCGGGAGTTGAACCCAGGGCATACGGTGTGATAGGCGGAGCACGCTACCATCACACCACGGTGGCCGCCAAAATATTATTATTTTGATATAAAATCTACAATTTTATTGTCACATAAAGGTATTTATGTCAGACGTTAGTGTTTCACTTTACGCCACGTATATGTGCTTCAGTGAAATTGATTGCATCGCAACGGTGACGTTTGTATCTGCTTAAAGGGCTAACTAAACTTCCTTAACCCTAACGCCATAGTCGTAACATATCCTAGAGCATCTCAATGTTATCGATTAAGGGTTGCATGACCTAAAATCGTGAAAATTCATAAATTGAGGAAACGCAAAAATTACAAACTATTCCACAAAAAATAAGTCTCTTAGTCATAACGTATCCAAAACAATGAATAAAATCTACAGAAAGTTATTAAATTCACCAACTCAAATATTTTTGGTTATGGATATGGCGAGAAACAAAAAACCAATGGTTGGCTATGGTATGTTTATGGCGTTAGCGTTATGGTATGGCACCATTAATCGATTACATTGATTTCCGTAAGGTAGGTTCGCTCTGCTGTTTTATCTGGTTATGGTGATATGGTTATAAGTCACCATTAATTGGACCTTAAGCCATACAATTTAACAGTTTTTTAATAATGAAGTTTTTCATATTAGACGTCCCTAACAAGACACTGACTACATATGACTATCATCTGTTGTCAGCAATGTCAACCTAACGATCAGCGCCTCATACACACTTTCTATCACAAACTTAAGGGGCTTGCGCAAATGTATTTAACAACTGTGTACGTGTGAGTTTTTGTCCTCTTCTTACACCAACATGGCCTACTGATTAAGTATATAGCCGTACTGCTCACTCTCTTCCTTTTCCTGGATCAGTGCTGACACTCTAACTATCAAAAAGTGTCATAAATGATAGTTTACTGTAGATATCAGGTTTGACTGTTTATACTATCATAAATGACCATTGTTTTATTCCGCCAAAAAGAAACAATGCTTTTTTGCTTTTTATTTACTTTATTTCATTACGTTTTTAATTTTGTACGTGATAAAAGCATACGTTTTCTTATTTGTTTAAATAAATAGTTTTTATAATTCGAGTTCAAAATGTTCAATTTAATTCAGAAAATAACAAAACACAGAAGAGCGCTTTCCTCATGCGGAACACATTTAAAATGAATCACCACTACCACTATTATTTTTTCGCGTATCAATTTTTGAGTGCGCCCCATACATTCCGCCAGCTTTTGGTATTTTTTAATAATATTTTTCGATTTTTTTTTCTTTTAGCATGGAGCTTTGAAATGCTCTCTTTTTCATTTTTTAACTTATTTTTTATATGGTTTTCGTCGGTTGAAATGGCGAATTTAAAAATAACAAAACACCGTGATAATCATTTGATTGTCATATGACAGTCAGTAGTGACAACATGATTAAATCGGATAATCTGTTCTCGCATACAGCATTACAATAAATCGGCGTGTAAATATAAAGGAACTTTTAGAACTTAGCAATTGAAGCTTTTTTCATTCCAATACAAAATGTACGAAGCATGTTCTAAACATTCTCACTATACATGAAAAATACTTTCTACATTTTTTTTTCTGCCACTCATTTGTTAAAATGCAGTTTTAACTGTGAAAAATGTTAAAAAAGTACCAAACAACGAGTGGGAAAAATAATTTCACTTGCCTAGTGTGAAAGCACGCATACATACACTCAAACTTTCGTTCCACCTGGTTTGACATTTCGGTCAGTGTCATACGCCCTGTGTTGGAAAGAGAAGGAAACAAACATATCTTACTTGTATACCCTTTACAATGATTTGCAACAAGCTCTAAGCATTTTCATGCGTGAGTTCTATGCTCACTTTTTTTTCCCTATTCTCCTCTCAATCGTTTTTTTGGCGCTGGTATTTTTTATAATCACTGAGGCAGAGCTCACAGAGTATATTAATTTTGTTCGCATAACGCTACCCCGTAACGGCATAAACTAATCGAGATAGATATAGACTTCTATATATCAATATCTGGGCGAAAAATAAATTTCATTTAGCCATGTCCGTCCGTCGTCCTCTGTAAACACCATAACTTGAGTAAATTTTGAGGTACCTATCTTAATAAAATTTGGTTATGTAAGTTTCCTGGGCATTGCTCTCAGATCGCTATTTAAAATGAACGAAATCGAACTATGACACGCCCACTCTGCGGAAAATATCGAAAATTGAGAAAAACGAAAAGTGCGATAATCATTACCAAGGATCGGATAGAAGCGCTGAAAACTTGTAGGTGAGTTGAACGTATGACGCAGCGATCATATAAAGAAATTATTAAAAGTTTAGACAATGGGCGATCGTCATACCATAAATCCTCACTTTTACAGTAAGGTAATTAAAGAAAACAAAAAACAGTTTTGTGCAAGCTGTAAGTGTAGGCAGTGCTGAGTATGTAATAGTTCGTGATTTAGTACACCCGAACTTGTATGCCTTCCTTGACTGTTGTAAATGATCGTAACGTAGAATGCAATACGAATATTGAAAGTAATAGAGGACATCGCTGGCAGCTCATGAAAATAGAGCGATACTACGCATAGTGTCACAAACTATCCCCCACGCTCGTTCGACCAACACAATAACTAAAAATCATTTGCATTTGTTATAACTTCATTTATGATTTGTGTTTGTAATTATCTTTCTTTGTTGTCTCTTACACATTAACACATAACTTTTATAAACTTATATAAAGAGTGGTAATATGTAATACGATTTTACAATGTTGCCATATGACGTGTTTATGCATATTTATGTAGATATTTAGGGTATTATATATTTGTTTTACAAAGTTTTTTTTGTCCTCAATAATAAACACATAAGCATTACAAATTTCATTTTCAAGCAATAAAAACAACATACAAACACACAGCATTAAATTTCAAAAATTTCTTAAATGTTGCTGTAACACTTTTTGTTTTCAAAACTTACATACATACTTACAATAACAACCAATTCACAAGCAAATTCAATTACATATTTGTCGGCACATAAGGGTGGGTCGGTTAGGTTTGCATTTGTCTTACTGCGATAGCGTATAAAAAACAACGCACTTAGTCTCCTTTTAAAGTCGCAAGAAGGTGAAAAGTGAGGGGAAAAGTATAAAAGCATCCGTACCGTTAAGTCGGTTAAATTTTTTCTTGTTATCGCTTCCTCTCTCTGCTTGTATGCTATTTTTTGTTTCACACTTGCTTTCAATAAAAATTTATATAGGTAAAAAGCGAGTAGACAGCACAAAAGGAAATGCCAACAGGGTTGAATTCAAGAATTGAATGGTGTACAACGGGTCAAGGCAAAATTATTGAAATTTAGAAATTGAAAGATATTGACTTTTTGTAAAAATTAGTACATTTTTTTTGAGTATATGCAAATTTTGTGGTCCACAGTATGCATAGAATTTCTCGGTACAGTCGCGCTACTTTTTCCCACTATTAGAAAGAAAATATAAAAAAAAATCGTCCCATCCTAATGCGCATCATTGCACAATGAAACTTTATACCACTACAACAAATGTCATACAAATTTTATATTTTTTATACTCCGAGAACTATTTATGTTATATATCGCGATAATATGAATACCCGAATAAATGAACACCCCCAATATGAACACATTTTCGGCTTCCACTGAATACTCTTAAACATGAACTTTGGGCAAAAGCTCTAAAATTTAGAGTCTAAATATAAACGTCAAATGATTTCTTATAAACTTCAAGAGTTTCAAACAAAGTATGCGAGAGACAATTTTCCGAAAGATTTATTGCGCTTCTCTTAGCGCTCGATAAATCGACGGTAGACGTCCCAATTCGTTGGGGAGAAAGACGTAGAAGACAGAAGCGCGGGGATGCCATATTTCTAAGATTATGTTCCAATCCTACCACGTTGGACGCACAAAGTTGCTTATATCTCTAAAGAGAGAAGACTTAAGGCTCACGATGGCATACTAACTGGGCACTGCGTTTTGGCGGCATATGCTTATAAGTTAGGCCACGTCAGTAACTGCAGATGTAGGAAGTGCGAGCTGTAGGAAGAAAAGTTTGAATACGTCCCGTGTTCGTGTCCTGCTCTTGCGAAGTCAAGGCTCCGGCTACTAGAGGCGATAGAGTTGCCAAATCATGAGGCAAATATTAAGCTAGGTCCTAGAAATCTTCTAGTATTTGGAAAAAAGGACGAGGTATTTTACAAAGTAAGTCCTGGTACCTAATTGCGGTTTTTCTGTTTAGTCGACAAATAAAGTCTGGTAACATTCAGTCTATGTAAAGTCTTTGTTGACCGGCCAGTTCAACCTAACCAAACCTTAGTTATGCAACTGGCGTCTATCGAAAGCGGTTTAATGTTGAGCTGTATAGCCTTTACCTAGATATGTAAACCGTACAGCATAAACTGGTGCGCTGTTTTTAGACTGCTTAATATTAATTGCTTTGTGAGGATGTGCCACGTTTTCGTTATCTATTGGTTATTTTTTTTAAGGTAATTATTTGGAAACTTGGTGAAACAAAATGGGCTGCTGAAGATTTACCTAAGATTACAAAATTACCTAAGCACAAAGTAAAGAGATGCCGCCAGCTCATCATACTGCCCCAGAAATTATTATAAGATATTCAGTCATGGACTCTCAACATGCATTATGCTTTTATAACACCAATAGAGCCTCAGGTATATGTGAACCTTATTATGCCTAGAAAGAACGGCTCAGCTCGCTAATCTATACTTAGACAGAGGGATCTCGTCGGTAGAGATCTTTCGATAGATTTGCTGTTCTAGCGTCTCTAAGTGGTTTTTGATTACTGAGGCCAAGCTTTCAAATAAGATGCGTATTAGGCAGCTAATGAGAATGGACAGAGTGGGTACGAGTGGTTGCATAACTGGGTAAAGCGATCGCTAAACAAAGGAGGGATTTATTTACGGCGGGTAAAAGAGCAAGCAAAAGAAATTTGAATCTTTTAGTTAGTATGTGATTTTGTTTTTTTGTATTTATTTGTATAAATTAATAAAACAGTTTATTTTAATTAACGGATTTCGTAATCAATAAACAGTGGATTTTGCAATTTTCTTAACCATAGTTCGGCCGACGATTTCCACACCTATTTTTGGCCGACGCTACCCCGATGACTGCCAGAAAAAAAGTGTTCAACCCGTTACAGTTGTGTATGACTAAAATTATAAAACCCTTTTTTGTATTTTTTCGACTTAAAATTCATAAAGTTAAATTGTCACGGAAAATGAGTGGTTAAAAATTGTATTAAAAATATGTTTTTTTGAGGGGAGAATGTAAAAAGTCACCCCGGTAACTCGTCGGCCGAAATAGGGTTAAATATGAACAATCTGGCAAAAATGAACAGGCCTAGTTTTTATTAGTTCATATTATCACGAGCTCACTGTGTTTAAAAGAAAATTTACAAGCTAATTTAAAAAGTTAGTTTTAAAAGTTTTTAAAAAATTTATTAATTACAAATATTTTTTTAATTTTAGTAGCAGACAGTCGGTGTACTCTCGTTTCTGAGAAATTTTTTGTTATCGTGCTTTCATTAGCTTAATTAAACAAAATATGTATTTGTATGTTTTTGTTTTTTGTACACATCATAACTCATGTGGCAGTAAATTAAAAGCGTGTTCTTTTTGGCGCTTCACATTAATTCACTTTTTGTCCCACTTACGCCCCGATTGTAGTGTGGTAACAACATTCTTCACCACGGTAACGAAATCATGTGGCAACTTTTACACCCTTTTGGTATTCTACCCGCGAAAGTAGCCGGATAATTTTTTACCCACAAAAGTAGGTGGTTACATCGAAATAACCACACAACAGCTGTTGTTTAGAAAAAGAAAAACTGAAAAATAAAGAACTGTAAGCGCAAATAAGTAAAGATAATAGTAAAAAAGTGTTGCCTCTTGCTATACATATTTGTTTACGTTATGCACTTTCACAGAATAAATTACAATACACCTATGTAGAACTTCTCATGCATAATATGCATATACACATCGTCCCGTTTATTCGTTAACCTCGTATCTACAAGTGAGACATTTTCGGTAAAGCGAACACGGTTGCCACACCATGTTTTCATTTGGGACCAAAATTCACCGAAAAAAGGACCAAATTTGATGTTTTATTTTATTAGTATAAAATACAAAATTTTAGGATGTTTCCATATACAATTTTACTAAACATAGTGAAAACTTTCCTTTAATTCAAGCTGAACAAACAAATATATGTGCATGCAACCAAAAATGGTACCATATTTTGACATAGGATAGTCTATGTCTTTCACCAACCAAACGTTGTGAACCTAGTTTTGGTCACAAAGCTCTTGGTTCTAGCATTATGTTGTTGATTGCAATGAAATAAAATGTATAGTGCAGTTAGGTTTTAGTAAGAAACGGTTCAAAATTTGCGTTCTTGTGTTGCCGAACTATGTATGTAGAAAACTCAGTAAATCATAAATGAAACTAGGCAATTTGTTAGTGCTATTTTTTATAGATGCTTACTTTTTCCTTAACGTTTAAATTTCATATCAGAGCCTAGATTCAGTAAGTGTGAGTTTTGATCCCAGGCCTCAGGTTCTGCTAGTACCTACGGGAATAATTTTATACAAAACATTTCTTCCGAAATCAAATCACGTTTTGCATTTGCTTCCTTCTGTCTTCGAGTTAAAATATTTCTTGTGCCAAGATATTAGTTTTCAATTACCTTGCGTAGCTTAACACCACAATAGTCCTGGAATTCCTTGAACTCATTGAGCTGGGTGAGAAATATTTAAATATCAACGTGCCAAACGAGAAGTAATGCATAGAATTTCTTTGTATAAGGTTTTGAAAGTGTTAGGCTCACGGCAGAGTGCTCGCTATAAGCTATGCTAGGCGAGAAGCAATTTTTATTTTCATATATTTTACATAGTGTTGTATAACCGATCGAAATATCTAGCCGTTATTAATATTATTATAAAACAAGAGTTTTTTTTGATTAGTCGGTTATTTCATCAACAATTAACGACAATGTGTTTGCCAACACTTTTCTTTTTAATGCCTGGCATAAATTATATCCTAGGGGAAATGTTATTGTTCTGGTACACTTTTATTGACTGAGCATTTTTTTATGGTGAGAGTTACATTGAAGTAAATTCAAAATTATATGAGGCTAACGAAAGTGTGGCGAATTTTTGGGCAATATTGTGAATTTTTACCTGAGTGAAAAAGAAAGAAAAAGTACCAATCGTGGCTACTGCCTAAAAAGGACCAAGATTGAAGAAAAGGGAGCAGCGGACCAAATGGGGTTGGAAGGGACCATTTTTGGTCCAAATGGACCAAAGTGGCAATCGTGAAAGCGAAGAAAACTACCTTTCAAATTTCTCCATAGATACTGGTGAGTTTCTCGGTGATGACAGCGTTACCAATTGGGCCAGAATCGCGAATAAAAAACTGGTAACGATATTCGGTTACATAATGTTCTGGGAACTATTTTACCGGCAACGCTCAGAATCGGGGCGTAAATGAGATTTTTCTTAATTAATTGAACAATTAAAAAAAGCGTTTTACGACTAACTAATTGTGTGTTTTGCATTGTTTTTGTTTTATTTATTTTTTATGCATGCCTTTGCTCTTTTTAATTAAATTTAATTGGTTTACTTTATTTGGTTAACTATTTTTATTATTTGTTGCTTTATATGGCGTTAGTTAATTTATTTTTATTGTTTTTATATTTATTTTCTGCAGTTATATGAAGAAGAAGAAGAAGCTCTAGGCTCGGAAATTCTTCTTCATATAACTTTTGAAAGGCCGAAAATAAAATAAAAACAACAACATTTATTTCTGCATATCAAATATGTTTGTACATATGTTGTGTGTTTATATGTTTTTTTTAAAATGTATTTTATACTTATTTATCAACGTTCGTAAAAATTTCATTTGTTTCGCTATATTTTTTATCATTTTTTCTTATTTGTTATCTATCTAAATATGTTTGTTTGTATGTATGTATATAAGTTTGTTTATATGTATTTAGAGATAATATAATTAATTAATTATATAACAATGAGATCATGTCATGTAGCGCATTATTTCACGCAACGCATAAAGCAATTCAGCCTGATACGGGCCTCCATTATCATTAGATTAACATGGACCTGCAAATAAAAATAGAAAAACAATAAAATAAGAAGGTTTAGATAAATTCGTAAATATAAGGGGTTTTTGTTCAATAAAAGTGTATACGTATGTTTGTCCAAAAAAAAATAGTGCTTGCGATTGCAGGTCATTATTGAGATCGGGTCTCACCAAGTTGTTATTTCAAGTGAACACCAGTACAAAAACAATATGACGAATAAAATTTTTTTCTCGTTTAGCCTTTGAAGATTTTTTCAGCTTTTTTTTAGAAATTTTTTAGGTCTATAAAAAGTTTAGAAAATTCTGAATTTTTGATTTCAGAAACATTTAACTGGGTTTCTATAAGTTTACATAAAGACAAAAGAGCTATGCAATGATATATATATCATGCATAAAACAACGGACTCGACCTGTTGCAAATCGCAACCACACGAATGGGGTAACTCCTTGTTATACTCAGCTGAGTCAGGAGCTCACAGTAGTATATTAACTTTGTTCGTATAACGGTAATCCGCAACGGCATAAGCTAATCGAGATAGATATAGACTTCTATATATCAAAATGATCTGGGTGAAAAACAAATTCATTTAGCCACGTCCCGTCCGTCGTCCGTCCCGTCTGTAAACACGATAACTTGAGTAAATTTTGAGGTATCTTGATGAAGTTTGGTATGTAGGTTCCTGGCGCTCATCTCAGATCGCTATTAAAATGAACGAAATCGGACTACAACCACGCCAACTTTTCGATATCGAAAATTTCGAAAAACCGAAAAGTGCGATAATTCATTATCAAAGACTGGATAAGCGATGAAACTTGGTATGTGCGTTAACCTTATGACGCAAATAGAAAATTAGAAACAGTTTGGACAATGGGCGTGGCACCGCCCACTTTTAAAAGAAGGTAATTTAAAAGTTTTGCAAGCTGTAATTTGCAGTCGTTGAAGATATCATAGATGAAATTTGGTAGCACGTTACTCCTATTACAATATGTGTGCTAAATAAAAATTAGCGAAATCGGATGACGAACACGCCCACTTAAAAAAAAATTTTTTTAAATTCAAATTTTAACAAAAAATTTAATATCTTTACAGTATAAAAGTAAATTATGTCAACATTCGACTCCAGTAATGATATGGTGGCAACAAAATACAAAGATAAAGAACATTTCAAAATGGGCGTAACTCCGCCCTTTTTCATTTAATTCGTCTAGAATACTTTTAATGCCATAAGTCGAACAAAATTTACCAATCCTTGGTAGTGGGACATAGACTCTATGACGAAAACTGTTTTCTGTGAAAATGGGCGAAATCGGTTGAAGCCACGCCCAGTTTTTATACACAGTCGACCTTCTGTCCTTCCGCTCGGCCGTTAACACGATAACTTGCGCAAAAACGATATATCTTAACTAAACTTAGTTCACGTACTTATCTGAAGTCGCTTTATCTTGGATAAAATAGGCCGAAATCCGATGAGCCCACTTTTCCGATATCGAAAATTACGAAAATGAAAAAAAATGCCATAATTCTGTACCAATATGAAAAAAGAGATGAAACATGGTAATTGGATTGGTTTATTGACACAAAATATAACTTAAGAAAAAACTGTGTAAGATGGGTGTGACACCTACCATATTAAAAAGAAGAAAATGAAAAAATTCTGCAAGGCGAAATCAAAAGCCTTTGGAATCTTGGCAGAAATAGTGTTCGGGTATGACATATATAAATAAATTAGCGGTACCCGACAGAAGATATTCTGGGTCACCCTGGTCCCCATTTTGGTCGATATCTCGAAACGCTTTCACATATACAACTAAGGGATACTCCCTTTTAAAACCCTCATTAATACTTTTTAATTTGATACCCATATCGCACAAACACATTCTAGAGTCACCCCTGGTCCACCCTTATTGCGATATCTCGAAAAGGCGTCCACCTATAGAACTAAGGCCCACTACGTTTTAAATAATCATTAACACCTTTCATTTGATACACATGTCATACAAACACATTCCATGGGTTACCCTAGGTTCATTTTGCTAAATGGTGATTTTCCCTTATTTTGTCTCCAAAGCTCTCAGCTGAGTATTAATGTTCGGTTACACCCGAACTTAGCCTCCCTTACTTGTTTTACCTTGATACCGTTGTGTGTAAGGCTTATAGCTAATATAAAGCATAACTACGTAAGGAATTATTATAAGCCATACGGCAGAATATAACAAATTTATTATAAGGCTTATGGACCAACAAAAATTAGGCTTACTTAGATGAGGCCTTATTAAAAGAAAATACTTACTGTATTAGGACCTTTTATATAACGTTTATATATAGCCACCCAAAGTCAGGCTTACATAAGCTGTTATAATAACGAGGTTGCAAAAGAACTGGTGTACCATAGTATTACCTTATTATAAGTTTTATTGCACATGTAAAACTGCATGGTCTTATAATAAGACACCGACTGACTTCAAATTCTTTTATTCATATTCATAATAACCTATTTCAAAACGTTATTTAACCGGGGGTCTCTCATCGGCAGGCCCAGAAAGTGTCATGAAAATATTTCCTCGAAAAATTCATTTGCCATATATCGTTTGGAGTCGGTGTAAAAAAATATATCATTTGGTAACAATTTTATTTTTTAATTTTTTTATTTTTTATGAAATTGGAGTAAAAATTAATTTACATTTTTTACTCTGTTATGTCTTTTATGAAAAAATTAATAAAACGCATAGACAGTTGCCTTCTTTTCTTAGCATTAAAAATTTTTATTTAGCCTTTTTTAGCTTTTTCTTTTTGTCAATTTAGACCCTTTTTCTGAAAAACTTCTGGCAACACTGCTCCCAAGGGCTGGGCAATTCCCAATATTTGCCGCGCTGTAAGAGGACTTGCCTGCTCTTTCAGCTACGTATAATTCTACACTCTGCCTCTCTCTTCGTACTCACCTGCCGCTCCCTCGCGGAGCTTATTGACATTTTATCATTCTAATCTCAATTCATGTGGGTTAACTCTTAGAAAACGAAATCTTGATCTTTAGTGATAAATCGACGGATACAATTTCGATTTACTCTACACTTGGACTAGACTTCCGTCTATTTCTACAGGAGATGATCGAGCAAAACAGGTAACAACTAATTTTCTAATCTTAATACCAACTAACTGTTTTGTCCGAATTTGGCTTCCACCATTCATTCATAGTGCTGCAGCTGATTAAGTATACTTCTAGGTGTGGGAGGTGGAGGTATATTTACTTAGAAAAATCGGGTGCAAGCCATTTTAAATTAAACGGAAAACGCGGAATTGAAGCGCTTGGACTGTGAGATATAAGTTTGATTGCAAAAAATTAGGGTAGTTACCTAAGCTTTGTCTTTAAAATAATTCATAAACTGGTTGCGAATCAAGAGCACATGAAAAGTGAATGAAAGAAACGAAAAAAAAGTTTTAAATGCTTAAGTCGTTTAAGCAGTAAAGTTTTATGACTTGATTTGTAATAACTCTTACCTTTTCACTGTCTTGCAGTTCGACGAGTATACTATCATAGTCCTTTGTTGTTATCCTTTCTGGAAAGCAGCAGGCTGTTTTTATAAACATTTTCAATGGGCGATCCAATAACTGTGTGAAAAAAAAATTTAATTAAATATATACGCAAAATAGAAATATAATCGGCACAAGAAGCATAACGCAATATATATATATCTACAGATGTGGGCATTTAAACTTTCTTTCACTTCCAATGCCTTGTACATATGTATGTATGTCTCTATGAATGTGCAATGTTTTAGTAACTTTGGCGCTGATGTTCTTTACGTAATAACATTAACAAAGTCTTATCACAAAAAGAACCCGAGGAAGGCATATGATTGGCGTTCAAAGAGGGCACTGCAAAAATATTTCCTAGACATTTTTTTAAACAAATTGAAGAAAATTTCAATAAAGAGGAGGATTTTGTATAAAACTTATCATTAATTTGAGGAAAAATTTTTGATTCGTTTTTGTTTTGTTGATTATCCGACAAGGTGCATAATGATGTACATAAGTATATTGAAACGATTTTCCGTCATCCCTTGTCAAATTTGGTTTCGAGACAAACCGGTTTCGGCGTTGCGCCATCACCAGTCTCATTTTTATACCCAGCTGTACTTGTCCACAGGGTATTATAACTTTGATTGGATAACGGTTGGTTGTACAGGTATAAACGAATCGAGATAGATATAGACTTCCATATATCAAAATCATCAGTATCGAAAAAAATTTGATTGAGCCATGTCCGTCCGCCCGTCTGTCCGTCCGTCTGTCCGCTAACACGATAACTTGAGTAAATATTGAGATATCTTCTCCAAATTTGGTACACGAGCTTATCTGGACCCAGAATAGATTGGCATTGAAAATGAGCGAAATCGGATGATAACCACGCCCTACTTTTTTATATATATAACATTTTGGAAAACACAAAAAACCTTATTTATTTAGTAAATAATACACCTAGAATGTTGCAAATTTGACGTGTGGACTGATATTGAGACTCTTGATAAAAATTTGAAAAAAGTTTTTAAAATGGGCGTGGCGCCGCCCACTTGTGATAAAATCAATTTTACAAATATTATTAATCATAAATCGAAAATCGTTAAACCTATCGCAACAAAATTCGGCAGAGAGGTTGCCTTTACTACAAGGAATGCTTTGAAGAAATATTAACGGAATCGGTTAAGAACCACGCCCACTTTTATATAAAAGATTTTTAAAAGGGTCGTGGACGAATAAAATAAGCTATATCTTTGCAAAAAAGAGCTTTATATCAATGGTATTTCATTTCCCAAGTGTATTTATAACAATAAATAGGAAAACTTCAAATTTAAAAAAATGGGCGTGGCACCGCCCCTTTTATGAGTAAGCAATTTTCTATGTTTCGGGAGCCATAACTCGAAGAAAAATTAGTTCAGAATAGAACCATATGTATATGTATTATTGCGCAGCCTTGTAACACTATTAAGCACACAAAACAACAACAGCATTTCAAGTGTACAGCTGGGTATGTAATGTTCGGTTTAACCCGAACTTAGACTTCCTTACTTGTTCGTTCTGAATTGTTGTTGTCGTTTGTCTTACAGTTCGTAGGTACATGAGCAGGTATTGTCAAATTGAATATTTATGTATGTATATAAGGAATGTTCCGAAAAGAAAGTGTATGTATCGGATCATTATGGGAAAAACACCGTTCTGGTTTTGTATTAGCTTCTTCACCAATAAAGCTTTTATGGTTTTCGCTGTATTGCGAATTGAAGAACAAGTACATGCAAGCAAATACTTAAAATAACTTTTAAATTAAAATAGAGCCGTACGCGGGTGTCATCAACTCTACGATCCAATAATCGATTTTTAAGTAACTTCTCATTAAGCTACAAACATGAAACTTCATACATATATAGGTTAAGACACCGAGACAATGCAACAAAAGGGAAAAATCCGTTAGGTGGCGCACGGATCGAAATAATTAGATGAGAACTTAAGCCTGCTTTTAGTTAATTCTCGATGAGCTTGAGACTTGAAATTTCAAACTTGATTCAGAGGTCGATGACAGTTTAAAACGCATAGTAAAAAGTTTCGCTACGGGGCGCACGCATCGAGATGTTTAGAAAAATCGTACGGAACGAAGGGAATCTTGCGATCGTTTTTAAGTAGCTTGCCATTGAGCTACAAACGTGAAACTTCACAGATAATTAAATAATTTTATATGGACAATGTATCTTCTCTATGTTACGGATTTAATGGTTTGATAATGATTCAAAAACTGAGGGGTATCACGGAAAGAACATATCAACAACCTTGTCCGGATCGTTCGGGGTAAATTTTTATCGGCGTACGAAACTATGAGCTAATGCTTTTCGTAAAAGAATCTGATATACGTATTATCGGTTGTCATCATTTTAAATTCGTACATCCTCATTCCACAGAGGTCAGTAATTTGTAATAAAAATATGAAGTAATAATTGAATGAAATATTTATTTATAATGAAAATGATGTCGTTGTTGTTAGTAGGTTTTATGCATAAACAAATCATGGTTCATGGGTTTTATGCTTATGTTTTTTTTTAAATACATTAAATGAGAGATTTTGTTGTTGACGAGCTTACCATATTTCACTTTTTAAAAACAAATATATTTCAGAAGTCAATTTTGATTTTTTTCATATTTTTTACAAACCAACACCATTACACAAACACAAACATATGTGGCATTTTTTTTACTGTTGTAGCACAGAAAGAAAAAGAAAGTTCAAATACCCACGTACGCTTTTAGTCACCTGATTCACTTCACCGTAATCATAATCGTCATGACGTATGCCATAAATGCATTGAATATAATTCCAAATGGCACGACGAAATTTCGATGTATCCACATTACGATAACCACCCATGGTGAAGTACGTGAGGTTATAGGCAGCACGAAATTTCTGATCCAACAAAGTGCCAACATCGCTATAGAGACTGTAAAAAAAGAAAGAGAAATAAAAAGAATTGGCATTTGGAAAAAAGAGTGTCAAACTTCACAATTTCACATACCCATTAACAGCGAGTAGCCATGATCATCCCATGAGTAATCCTGCACACGAAATGTGTTAGGTATATTTTCTGCACCACGCGTGCAAAGTCCTGATAAGTGAAATTCGGATCCTCAATGTAGTGCGAGATAATCGGTGGCACTTCGGCCGTGGACTCAGCTGCAGCGGCGGGCAGTTCAGCGGTTTGCATTTCAACGCTCTTAAAACGATTACTTAACTCCGCTTCGCTGCATTCGTCCTGTTTTTGAGTGAGCACTTTCATGCGCTCAACCAACGCTTCCACTGGTACATTTTGTTGCGGGGAACCAGAGGTGGCTGCCACAAATTATAAAAACATCAAACTTTTAGCTTTTTCTAATAATCATGCGTACGAGTATGCTTCGTGACGCCATTACTGCTGCCACCATCAACACCACCACCATTCATAGTGATATCGCTGTGCGTAGTTGTAATTCCAACATTGTTATTATATAACTGATGATTATTATGATCAAGCATATTATTGTTGTTATTTAATGTTATTTCACTCAGGACAGTCTTTTGTTGTTGTTGGGGTGTTTGTTGTTGCGTCGTTGTCATTGTCATTAATTGTTGCTGCTGCGGCGCCAGTCTTCAATTTCGGACTGGACAAACCATCCAATTTTTGTGTGAGACCGCAGGAGAATACAAATGAGGAGAGCGAGTGGAAATGTGAGAGCAATACCATTGCATGCACCACTTCGGAGAGTGACCAACTGTTTTTTGCCTTTGGTGAGGCCCTGTTTTTTTTTGTTTTGCGAGGAAAGTAAAATAAGGAAATGAGTAGGCATTGAGAAAGAGTTAAAAGTGGGGGTGCGCAAGACAATTTCATAGCAGTTCAGTAAAAATAAAACACCTCTGCCTGAAAAATAAGCTTTTATTGCTGGACTACTTTTGTAAGCAACCTTTTACGCAGCGAACACAAAACTTACCTCGATATGCTCTTTGCGCAACAGCCAAGGCCTATGGGCCAGTATTTTATTTATATCGTATATGGCACGTAATTTTGATGGAATATAATCTAAGCCGTTCAGCCACTCAGCTTTACCGCCTTGGTTGATGAATTTTTTCTCATACATTTTTACTAGATAAGGACACTGGTGACGGGCAGCGGCCTAGAAGAGAGAAGATTTAATTAGAAAATTTGACAATACTTCTTTTATGTGTGAAAAGGAAACTAATTAATAAATTAAACTTTCAAAATTCTTCCACAAGCGAGTTTTTGTGGTAGATTTTCTGCAGCTCAAGCAGCGATGGGCCTTATTATGTGGCGCCCGAGCAGGCATCGCATATGCTGAATAAAAAGTATGTAATTCGTGGAACGACAATAAAATAAATCAAGTACCTGCTCGGACGCCACATAATAAAATGTTATATTTTTGGCTTTGCCAACATTGGTTCAAACAGCACTCCTCAGAAGTTCGAACCAAAGTAGTGTTGACCAAACCAACATAGTTAACATTTAATATTAGCGGCGGCGTGTGATTGGAATATCACATGACATAATTCTATTTCTCTTTCGGTAAGCTAACTGGTTTATTGTGTGGGTGTGTTAGCAGCGATGCTATTCTGCGGCGCCCGAGCATGCATCGCATGCGCTTCTTGTGACTTGGCTCTCTCTCCCTCTCTATCGCTACGCTAATTGGTTTATAATGTGGCGGTATTAGTAGCGACGATGACAGAGAAATCGAAACCTTTTCACTACAAGACATTTTTAAGATTGTGCACTTTTAAACTCATTATTTAAATTTCAATCGACTTTTTACACAATTCGAAACCCGATTAAAAAGCTCTACGACTCTATACAGACTATAGCCCATTTGTTCATCAATATTTTGTATTCCTTTCCCTCTTCGTCGTTATGTGAAGAAATTCCGTTGAGCAAATCCGCTAATACTTACTTACGTAATTAGCGTTTAACCGTTTAAAACGTTTATGGCCGTCTAACAAGGAGCGCCAGTCGCTTCTTCTCTCTGCCAACCGGCGCCAATTGGTTACACCAAAGGATTTTAAATCGTTTTCCATCTGGCCCTTCCAGCAGAGTGGGGGCCGCCCTCTACCTCTGCTTCCATAGGCGGGTACCGATAGAAACACTTTCTTGGCCGGAGCGTTATCTTTAGTTTCCCATAACATGGCCTAGCCAGAGCAGCCGCTGCGTTTAATTCGCTGGACTAGTTGATGTCTGCTCGTGACAGCTCATCGTTAAATCTTTTTCGGTACTCGCCATCGCCAATGCGTAGAGATCCATAAATCTTTCGAAGAAATTTTCTCTCGAACACTCCCCAGAGCCGCTTCATCTGATGTTGTCATGGTCCATGCTTTTGCACCATAAGCAGGACGGGTACTA
This sequence comes from Eurosta solidaginis, assembly GCA_029619165.1. Lineage (NCBI taxonomy): Eukaryota > Metazoa > Arthropoda > Insecta > Diptera > Tephritidae > Eurosta > Eurosta solidaginis. Next base: position 16,452 of record JARSSU010013162.1, on the reverse strand, counting down.
TAAGTGACTTGTAGAGTTTGATTTTCGTTGCCGAAAGAGGACTTTACTTTTCAATTGCCTACCTAGTCAAAGTAGGCAGAGTGATTCTTCGCTGATTTCAGAGCTGATGTTGTTGTTCGTGTTAATGCTGGTTCCCAATAAACGAAGCCTTTTACTATTTCGAAATTATGGCTGCCAACAGAAGCCCTTGTTGGCAAGGCCCATATGCGCTGACTCTTTGCTCGATGACAGCAGGTACTTCGTTTGTCCTCATACATTATACTCTCAGCAACAAGAATTCTTCAGAACATAAACAAAGCCTCTCACGCAAGTCCTTTCGCCTTTCCTACAAATCTAAATAGCCATTGATTACGTCTCGGTAATACATTTATCATTGTACTTAACCCGCTAAAAACATATTTTACTTCACAGATAATGAATGCATACATTTCGAGAATAACAGATGAGCTGTTGCAAAACTGAAAAAAATCTTAAGTAGGTACTATAATAATTTGCATTTGATTATTGTTATGGCCGTCGATATTTGGGTTATTCGGTGTAAACTTTGTCACCAAACAAAAAAACCAGAAAAACAAAACAAAATGAGTCAAAAATGTTAAGTGCAAAATAAAAGCGCACAAATCGAAAAAAAAACGACTGCAAATGGTGCCACCTAGTGACGTGTAAATAAGACGAACCGGATCCTAAAATACGTCTTTTAAGAAACTTGGCGCTAAGCACAAAACTTGCCAAACAACTACAGAGGCCCGACCTCGCTTAGAAATTTTTTTTCTAATTGACATTTTTCTAAATTTTTGATGCTGCTTTGCTAAGGGCTTATGTCAGCTGCTTATTTGGTCAGGCTGCCTAATTGTTCCCTACATCTCCTCTCTATCTCTCGGATCCATGCTAAACACATGGCCTCTCCAAGTGCTCGAGGAGCTTTGAGCATCGAGTGTCAACTGAAAATATTGGCATGAATGTTGCCTGGCTTTGCCGCCGTATAACGATTTGTCGGTGTACTTTATGCGTGTGGGTGGCTTGGTAGTGCTTTTTGTCTGGAAGTGTCTCAGGCGGCTTTGCCTCCCAACTTTATTTGAAACCATTTTTCTATGAAATGAACTTTTTAATGCCTTTATTAGAAGCTAGCTTAATGGGACCTGCTCTCTCAACCTTCTTCATTTCGAGATTTATTTATTTTTCCACCGCCAAAGCTCACCGTAGCTATGTATTATACACAGTGCAAGAGCGGACTAGGCTCTACGAGAGCCTCTGTAATAATTCGCGCACTACTAAGTTCCACAGGAAAGGGTAACATAAAGTTCACTTGTAGGTAGCCTTTTTTAAAACTTAGCTGCGATATCTCCTATTCAGATGTCTTATCTTTCAAGCGGTTCCAATAATCGCAGGTGTACTTTCGAAGGCTCATGTTAGGTCATAACACTACTTCTCCGCACTCGACCGCATTTCGAATATATGTGGTCAGTTGATATAGGGCAGTTCTTATCGATCTGCCGGCTCTATAGCATGCTGACATAGATGTATGGTGTATACATTCACTAACGTGAGCTAAAATAAGACACAATTGTCATTCAGTTGAGAGCCATCCGCAAATTGTATATGTTCTTACAATGACGAGAGGTGGATTTTCCTCTATTGGGACTCAAGCTCTACGTCTTAAAATATGATGAATAAAATATTGTTAAGTATTTCTTGAGAAAGGTTGTAATTGAGATTGGTTGAACGTAGTACATCTTGTATTTTATTGAATGGAAGTTGTCCCCATTTTAAATCTGACTGCTAGCATATGCTTGAGATAACAAAGATAACATCTCAACACAATCAATGTAACACTATTGAAGGTTCAGAACCGGTTCACAACATACTTAAAAAATTCACGTCAGTCCCGCAAGTGCATTCTGTTTCACGAGACAATATTGCAAAAATTTTAAGAGAATCAAACATAAAGAACAAAACATTTACTAAAATAAATTTTCAAAACTTAAATGCAATTGAACAGCTGCAACAAATGCGTTGGCGTGCCGAAAGATGCGTGGTTGGGCGGTGTGACTGCCACTTTGACTTCACGCATAGTTGAGTGTGCTTAGCTGCGTGTGAAAAGAACATAAATAAATCAGTACTCGCACTTACGCACCCACCCAGCTGACCGCATTGCCATATGGTGGCCAAATAAACAGTCATGATACCAGTCATCGCTAAAGCATGCAAATCACAATGACTGCAACGAATGCATCAATCAACAAGAGAATTCACGCATTTTAGTGCATTCAAATTGTTAGAAAATTAGTAAGAAATAAACAGATATATATGTATATATATGCTAACGCATTCAAAGCAAAATGGGTTGACTTTTGATTTTTTTGTTTTCATAAATATTTGTAGAAAGTGAAATAGTAGCAAGTATCGGTCATCAAGCGTGAGCAAGACTAACGTAATACGTGAGATGGTCTTATATGCGCCTACAACGAGGGAGTAGAAAATCTTACATTTAAGCAAGGAATGGCTTCATATAAAAATCAATTCCGACTTAAGTTTCGCACATGAAACGTTGATCAAGCAATACTCTGGAAATTGCACAGAAATAAAAAAAAATGTCAAAATCAACCGAATTACCGACCAATTCAACGTTATTTCTGTCAATTTTTAACCATCGCAAACAGCTGTTGAATCAACTTCGCCCAAATTGTTGATTCTGAATTGAGTGTTTGGGCCTCAGAGAATAGAAGACCAGAGTTGCAATATTTGCCACCAATATTAAAGAAACAAGTAAAGGTGTTTAGCTTCGTGTATAACCGAACATTATATACTCAGCGTGAGCTTCAATTGACATTTCATTTCAGAAAAATTACTTTTCTATATAACACGTGGCACCGCCCGTTTATGTCTCCCCCATTTCCTCTTACAATAAAACTTGATAAGTGAAATATCGTTGATTAAAAACTATTTTCAGCTAAGTTATAGCTTATTATTCTAGTCTACGAACCTTTTGAACTTGTTTTATATGTAAGTTGCCGTGGTTTTTCACCGATCCCGCCCATTTTTCTAGAAATATTTCCTGCTATAGGGAAAATTTGTGTACCCAATTTTATTACGATCCGTTAACTTTTCTTCGAGTTATAGCTCCCGAAATATAGAAAATTGCTTAGTCATAAAAGGGGCGGTGCCACGCCCATTTTTTTAAATTTGAAGTTTTATTTTATTTGAAGTATTTACTGTTATAAATCCACTTGGGGAATGAAATACCATTGATATAAAGCTCTTTTTGCAAAGATATAGCTTATTTTATTCGTCCACTACACTTTTAAAAATCTTTTACATAAAAGTGGGCGTGGTCCTTAACTGATTTCGTTAATTTTTCTTCAAAACATTCCTTATATTAATGGCAACATCTCTGCCGAATTTTGTTACGATAGGTTTAACGATTTTTAATTAATAATATTTGTAAAATTGATCTTATCACAAGTGGGCGGTGCCTCGCCCATTTTAAAATTTTTTTCAAATCTTTATCAAGAGTCTCAGTATCAGTCCACACGTCAAGTTTCAACATTCTAGGTGTATTATTTACTAAATAATCAGGTTTTTTGTGTTTTCCAAAATGTTACATATATAAAAAGTGGGCGTGGTTATCATCCGATTTCGCTTTTTTTCAATACCAATCTATTCTGGGTCCAGATAAGCTCATGTACCAAATTTGGTGAAGATATCTCAATATTTACTCAAGTTATCGTGTTAACGGACAGACGGACGGACGATGGAAGTCTATATCTATCTCGATTCCTTTATACCTGTACAACCAACCGTTATCCAATAAAAGTTATAATACCCTGTGTACAAGTACAGCTGGGTATAAAAACTGTTAAAATCAACCAAATTCCGGGCCAACCGCTATTTCTGTCAATTTTTAATCATCGCAAATAGCTGTTGAATGAACTTCGCCCAAATTGTTGAATCTGAATTGAGTGTTGGGGCCTCATTATCTATTTCGAAACGAACATTCGTTTCGCCTCAGAGACGAATCGCTAGTGTATTTGCACTATGTTAAACGATGGTAACATATTTGACAACTTCTTTTCGCCTTCCTGTTTGACATAAATTAGGAAACGTAAAGGCTGAATGAAAACGAAGGATAAAACCTTTGCTAGACGAAATCTTTTGGAGGCGAACCGTTCGTCTGAGCTATCGTTCGCAATACAGAATGAATCCCTTCAAAGGGTCAAATCAACAAAAAGGTTATCAAATGTAAGCCACAGCCATTGTTTATATATAGTTTGGCAGCTTAAACTGAGGTTATGTTGACGAATGGAGTGGAAGGAATGAAGAACAGCAGGAAGAGCAGAGTTGCATTGCATCAACACACATTGTATCAATATTAAAAAAAATGTAGAAAAAATAACTAAATACTTGAATAAAGGCAAACATTTTCGCTTAGTTGCTGCAAATAAGTTGTCCTTAATGCTATATATTCCAAAATTATCACAGTTTTATTTATCTAGATATGTTTAAAATTCAACTTAAATTTTCTAAAAGATTTTCGTAATATGGCCATTAGTGATGTTTGTATGTGTGTGCTAATTTTGAGCGATCAGCTGTTAGTTGAGCTACTTTTTAAGGTTTACAATGGCCACAGCTCTTTTAAAAAGAAAGAACTACAATATTTACGGGGCGATATCGCTCGATTTTTTTATAATTGATCTTTTCTAAAGATTTTAATGTTGCTTTTTCTAGGCCTTGAAACCAGGATTTTTGATTGAAATGATCAGTGAAATCAGTTTATCCAACAGAAAAACAGTTATTTTGATTTAGAATCTGTCATCTTTACAGAATATGGTTAACTTGGATCCTCCGTTTTTCTTCTGTGACAAACCTGATTTATTCATTTACTAGCTTTATTTCTTTCGGCGTAACTAATTTCCATACAACGTTGCTGTATTCACTTCTCCAATTTTTCTTTATTTAGCAACTGTAGCGTTACAATGCTAATAAAATGAACAAAGCGGCAATAGTTAACAGAAATTCTTAATTAAAAATTTGCTTAATCTACAGATATACTATATTTTTTTCTCAATCTGTTAATTAATTTGTAAATATTACAATGCGCCATAAATGAGTTTCTTTGTTCTTCAAGCAATAAAATATTAATAAGATAAAAATGAAAAAATAAACAGAAAAAAGTTAAACAAATATCACAATAAATTTATTTGTGTACAAAAAACATAAAAAGATCTTTTCTGAAAATTGTAAAATTATATCTATGGGCAAGTCCTGTGTAATGGACGCGGACATTCGCACGCATTTAAACCTGCATAGTGAACATGAGAAGAGGACTGAGCGGATATTACACCGTTTTGATAGCACAAAGTTTGGGTACCTCAAACATTTAAGTACTTATACATGATCATATATAATGCGGTTCGGGCGCGACAAGAAATAGATGTAAGTTTTTAATGCTTGTGAATTTTACATTCCTTAAATAAGAGGCTAAAAGGTGAAAGAAGACCCTTTGCCGTAGATTTACGATAGCTGAAATATCTTTTTTAGACGCTGGATATAGCTAAGGTACGGTTAACATATTCTTTGCGAGAAAAACCTTGCGTTTTGAGTCTAGTCGAATAAACAAAATCTGCATACCTGGAATTACAATACGCCCTCAAATCCGGGACAACTACATCTATTATATTCGATAAATTTTTAGGTCGTTCCTCTAACGATGTACAAATGTTAGTTTTATTGACAGAAATATGTTAGAAATAGTGGTACAAATAAACGAAAAACTGAATTTTTGCATTTTGAGCAACCGTTTTCTTTGCTATTTTGCGCAATGTACAAACGAGTATAACTAGGGGGCCATACATAATTTTGCCCTGAGAAACTCACGATATAAATAAACTCCACTTAAAAATTGGTTAAAATATTCGCATTTGACCATTTCTAGTCGAACCACATATATATACATTTTTTAAAACAGATAAGAATCAACAGTACAAGTCAGTTTACACTTCTTTCTTTTGAGTCTGCATATGAATTGTCGAATACACCAATAAAACCTAAATTTTTAAAACTCCTACCTTGTTGAAATCAGAACTGATTCTAGATTTCCTCAAGTCATCCATGATTCAATTACTTGAGGTTTTGTTCTCAAAGGATAACAGAGCTTGACACTCACAAATTTACCCTGGACGGTTTGCTTTTACGAAGTAAGCAGAACGGGGAATAATTCAATCCCCTTCAGCGAAAATTGTAGTCGAAAAGTCCCTTAGTAGTATATATAGTAGTGATAATAATTTGTAAATCCAACAGATTTTGGGGGAAATAATTCATCTTCTATAAATATTTCGTGAATTGATAAAGTGTTATGTTGGTTTGGTCATCTTTCAGAATTTTCTCGAAGAATGCCGTGCGTTAGAATTTTATTCAATATACACTATCTCTTGTTTCAAAAACTCCTTATCTGAGCATAAGTTTGATTTGAGGGAGTTAATGAAAAGCATACTGGATAAGGCGTTTCCTCAACCTAATTATGATATAGGGACTTTTTTGTGACAAATTCTGAAATGGGAAATTATGCAAAATACTTTGAGATAATATGAGGACGATTTCGAACTGGCAGCCAACATGGGTGATACTCTACTAAGCAGCCGTAATGAACTGACAAAGCGGACGGAAAGCTCTGTCGTTTAAGTCCGTAGGCTGAAGAGAAATAAAGTTATAGGCCAATATATGGATCAACCAACGAAAGGGGAGTAACGGACGCGACAAATTTTAGACACCAATATGATTATCCGAACTTTCCGGAAAAACTTATTTTATTTTTGTCAGAAGTACACATAACTATTTCATATCTGAAAGCTTTTTAAACGTTTTATTTAGCGTGCGTAGCGTTGTTTACGAATTTTGTAGGTAAAATGTAAGTAGCTTCCCGATAAGCTATAAGCTTGAAACTTAGAATATAGTTCAGAACCCGATGACAATGCATAAAAAGAAGAAAGCTCCACTAATTGGCGCATAGATCAATATATTCAAAAAATTTGAAACACAATACGCTCAAATGTGTTCATCCCTAAACAATCCTTACAAATTTTCCATCGTATTGTGGTCCGATTTGGCTCATATTTGGAACACATAATAATACATACATGAATAGAAAGCGACACATGAAAACTCGCCGCCAGGTGGCGCAAGAATTGCGATAGTCAAAAAAATCGTATATGTGATTCGATAATAAATAAAAGCGAGGGCCGCGTCAAATTTCTATGATAGTCAACCGCTCATATGTTTATAAATGATATTTTCATATATGCATAAGTAAGACCCAACTGAGGTTAGGTTATGCTACGACTCACGCTTTCAGAAATTCCACGCGCCCAACGCTTTTATTTATTTTTCTGATATTGATGAGGATGATATGATGTGATGACTAGTACCTAGGACCAACCTAATTATTTTCTAGCTTTTAGTATTATTATTACTTAATGTAAGTATTGTTTTCAATAAAACTGTTTAATTTGAAATTTTTTTAAAATTATTTATTTCATTTCAAGTTGACGTTTGGATAAGGGTAAGATTAATTTATAAAAACTCCGTTTTCCAAAGTTGTTTATATTTTTTTTTACTACTTATTAAAAGTCTAGAAAAAATTTAGATTAAAACATATATATACATATTAACCTAGGTCGATTTGTATGGACGAAAGTTAACCGATATCGCGCCATCGATTTTTCGATAGGATTTGGGCTCAGGAAAAAAAAGTTCCACTATGCATACCCAAAAAATAAATTTCGAGCCTGCGAAAAAAGATGGCGAAAGGGTAAATTTTTCGACCAAAACACCCCTCAAAACCCAAAAAATATTTTTTTTTCAAAAAACTGTTATCGCCAACGTTTTTACAACAGTTTTTTGAAAAAAAAATATTTTTTGGGTTTTGAGGGGTGTTTTGGTCGAAAAATTTACCCTTTCGCCATCTTTTTTTCGCAGGCTCGAAAATTATTTTTTTGGGTATGCGTAGTAGAACTTTTTTTCCCGAGCCCAAATCCTATGAAAAATCGATGGCGCGATATCAGTTAATAAATCGACCCAGTCTAATACATACATCTGAATTGAACAGCGCAACTATATAAACAAAGGACATTATATTTTGTTAGCAAAACACCCAAATTCGCAAAGCCAATGAAGTCTATCTTTGAAATAATGCTTCTACGTACAGGATAAAGTGAACAATAATTTATTCCAGTTTGTTTGTTTAATGGTGTATTCAATTTGTACGTATATTAAGAATTCATGAGCTTAACACCGGCTTATAATAATTGAATATTCAATTATTATTTTTTCTAAGAGAAACTGAGAAGAAAGAAAGAAAAATTTACTGGCATATTGCGATGGTACCATTTCGAAAATCGCCACGTAATCATCATCAGGAAATTTCGTAATGTTATCAAAAGGTTTCACCGAGATTCGAACCGCGAATCACACAGTGAAACTGCAGTTGCCTTATTATAGCCTTTTTGATATTTAATCCCATATGATAGAAATAAAATCTGACCACTTTTGATTTTCGGTTCGTGGTGGACCTTATTTGAGATTCGCCCATATACGATTGGTTGTATATATTACATAGGTATATGACCACAGAGGTGAAAGGGCCCATACTATATTTTTGTAGTTTTCGTCCGCCTTCATTTGCACAACGTGTCTACAATTTGATCATATGTTTTTTTTACATACATATTTACATATAGGCTTTGGAATATGCCGCCGTCATGGCTGAGTAAGCGCATGAAATTCCCTGTAGTGAAGTCAGTAACTAGTGATACAAACTTGTGGCTCATAACTAGATCTAAAATACCAAATAAGCACTAGTATAGTAGCTAGATTTTCAATCGCCGGATCTTCGGTATGATAGACACAGCATGCTATCCCCACCCCACTACATATACTTATTTGATAAATATGCTATTTACATGGCTGCTAGCTTCAAGGAGCTTCGAATAACAGTACGTCCTCGTTCCCTATACTTTAAAACCTTTTCCTTGCGCAAACTCGATATAGCATATAGGCAAGCAAATTGGCTGGAAAGAGGTTGCACCAAGAGAAATTTTCCGACATAAATTCACAGAGTACACTTAGACAATGACAAGCAACATATGCATCAGTAAATTCGTGAACATGAAATACTTATTGCTGTACACGCACACACGCTTATGAAAGGGGTTCTACGCGGAAACGCTTTGTATCGCGTTGCTCTTGGTAGAGACCGATCCAAAGATAATTTTTTAAAGCGCGGCCTAAGGCCGTCAACGCCGAAAGGTACCTGCTAAATTATTTCGAACTTTCGCCTAGATCAGAGCTATCTTAAAAGAGAAATTTGATATTCCCGATGCAGATATTTATCGAGTCGTTTGGAGGTAACGAAAAAGTGGTTAGAACGTATTACAAGTCACATGTTGAATTTCGAAAACAACGAAATAGTACTGTGACGAATATTAGTAACACTAAGTGATACTCACATCACTAATCTGATACTAAGTAATAAAGCCACAACAACAATAAAACAAACTGCCACACTTGTATGTACGTAAACAAATTAATCATCATGTACACACATACAAATGTATGTCATCATCAGCTACTACTTCGCTCACATATGCACACGCATATGGTTACACACTACAAATACACGCGCTTATGGCTGGTGACCAGGTAGATGATTCTAGAAGAAGAAACGTCTAGACATTTGGGCAGAGAGTATAAAAGCAGCAGAAGCTGAGTAGTCCGTATTCAGTTTGACTTAAGCACGCTATTGGTTGCGAAGTATAAGTGTTATTGCGAAGTACTTTCAAAGTAGTCTAATAAAGGCTATTTTACATTATTGAATATTAGAGTTATTTATTCAACAGTTTAGAGATACGAACGTTAGTAGAAGGTGTAAAAAAAGCGGAGTTTCATTAAATTCGTTACAGTACTAACAAGAGAAGCAGATAGGTAATTTAGAAGCTATCGTCTTGTCTTACGCAGTTTTTATTTAGAACTACCCTTGTGAACACTTCAATGAGTTGTATGTTTGTATTTAAATACGTCCGTAAGAAGAGCCACTAAAAAAAATTAAAAACCCTAAATCCATTTTGTTACGAAAATTTTTTGAAACTTAAAAAATTACTTTTTTTCTTTGACAATAACTTAGCACGCGCGATATTGATAGGCTGCTGAATTGTATTTTCCACCGCCTAGGACATCACCATGTTAAATTAGCCAGTTGAAAGCATGTAAGCGAGATAGCGAGCGAACTATGTAGTAGGGGCTCCGAATGCAATAGCAGCGCACTAGTTTTCCTTACAGGGTTGTGGTTGGCGCATATGTGCGTCACTCATACGCACTGTCACACCGCAGAGCTTTTTTTTACATGACTGTGTGAATCATGGGAATATGAAAGATTGAAAAATATGTAAGTTTTTAAATTATTACATGCTATTATTATACGCCTATTAAATAATGATATTTTATTATCGAAAAATGAAAAAAATTTTCACTTTTCATTTTTGTCGTAAAGTTGAAATAAAAAAATAAAAACACATTATTTTCAAATTTAAAAAACAAGAACAATAGCATAAGAAAGTGTATAACATAATCCCGGTACGGAGCGAATCCCGACAGTATGGTAATTGGGAAATGACACGGTTTTATAAAAATACACATCTTCGGTATTGTTCTATAGAAAATTTTGCACAACAACACTCCCGATTCAAATAAACATTTCTGCGTAAGCGTAATGTGTAATAACGAATTTTAGTAGTGATTCATTTGTTTTGTTGGTTTTTCTACAGGGTGGTATCTATATTTCTGAGTTTTTGAGGTGCACCCAAAATAATTTATTTACTTTACAAGCTCACTTTTTTAAAGTTAATATCCTTGAATATTGTAAAAGGTGATTTATTGAGCTAAAAGGCTTCAAGATGAATAAAACTTTTTTTTTGTTTATATTCATTTATAATTTATTTGGTTTAAATCTAACCATTTTGAATTATAAATATAGAGGAAACTCCACAAAGTAGATAAAAACTCCGAAAAACAAACACTTTTCCAAGACAATAACAAACTTAATTTTTTTTTTTGAAAAATATTATAACATTTACATAATACATACATCCATCTGGCGTATGATAGCATCTGCCGGTAATGCAGTGCAAATATTCAGAATGGAAAATAATATTTGTTGTGTGCTCACAATCGTTTATTTTTAGCAAATTATTTTAATAAAATATAGCTAAACAAAAGCACTACGACCAAAATTCCCCAAAGCTCGCTAATAGCCTGAATCTCCATCTTTACAACCAACACTTTATAGATTTGGATTTCAAATAAGAGCGAAAAAGGGACCCGTACATAAAAACAGTAATTAGAAATAATATATATGATGGTTATACAAGCCGTTGTGTGGAAAATAATGAAGAAAAAATGGGTAAATAACGCCTGGTATTCAATTCGCATTGCCTTGTTCATAATACCGACCGAAAAATATATTTTTTGATTGTTTCTATTCATCTGGAAAATTCGGTACACAATTTCTGAATTTTTTTTTCACACCAAGGGAATTTAAATCCATACTTCCATACTATTCAGGCGAACATCCGATAAAAATACTTTCTTAGTCGAAACATCACCTTTCGTTCGCATAACATGTTCTAGCCAGCGTAGCCGCTGTGTTTTGATTCGCTGGACTATGTTGATGTCTGCGTAAAGCACGTATAGCTCATCACTAAATCGTCTACGGTACTTGCCGTCGCTAACGCGTAGAGGTCCGTAAATCTTTCGAAGAACTTCTCTCTCGAACACTCCCAGAGCCGCTTTATCTGTTGTTGTCATGGTCCATGCTTCTGCACCAAATAGCAGGACGGGTACGATAAGTGACTTGTAGAGCATGATTTTCGTTTGCCGAGCGAGGACTTTACTTTTCGATTTCTTACGTAGTCCAAATTAGCATTTATTAGCAGGAGTATCCTTCGATGGATTTCAGAGCTGGTGTTGTTGTTTGTGTGTTAATTAACGAAGTCTTTTTCTATTTCGAAATTATGGCTACTAATAGTGGCTTGGTTGCTAAGGCGCGAATGCTCTGACTCTTTGTTCGACGACAGCACGTACTTCGTTTTGTCCTCATTCACCATCAAACCCATTTTTTCCAGTTTGGAATTAGCAGAACTTACGATGCAAGTGTTCCGGCCGATGATGTCAATATAGTCAGCAAACGCCAAAAGTAGCACGTTTTTATATAAAATTGTAGCAGAGCGCTTAAGTTCTACACCTAGTATAATTTTCTCCAGCATCAAGTTAAAGAAATCGCACGATAGGGGTTACCCTATTTGAAAACTCATTAACTTTCGAACGGCTCGGAGAAGTTCCTCCCAATTTCTGACTGAGCTGATGGAGTTGCTCAACGTCATTTTGCACAGCCGTATAGGTTTTGCGGGGAAACCAAATTCAGATCTAGCGGCATATAGGCTGCAAATTTTTGTGCTGTTGGAGACGGCTTTAAAATCGACGAAGACCCCGATGTGTGTCAATTCTGTTTTTCACGGGTTTTTTCCAAGATGTGGCACATTGTGAAAATCTGGTCATTGGTAGATTTACCAGATCTGAACCGACATTGATAAGGTAACATTAGCCGCTTCAGGTTGGGCTTCAATCTTCTACACAATACACTTGACAAAACCTTATATGTGATAGTAAGAAAGCTGATTCCGCGATAGTTGGTGGAGGATTCACTCTTTTGTAGACCGGGCAAAGAACACTTAGATTTCAACGTCGGGTAAATACTCATGCGATCGTTTTTCCAAAGGAGCTGATGCATGCGCCTTACCAATTCCTCGCCGCCGTATTTGAATAGTGCCGCAGGCAATCCATCAGCGCCCGCATCCTTTTTGTTTTTTAACCTGGTTATTGCTATTCTAATTTGTCAAAATCGGGTGACGGGACATTAATTCCATAATCATCGATAGCGGAATCGAGTTCATAGGCACTGTGCGGTACATCGATGTCTCCATTTCGGCGAGCAGAGAAGTGTTCCCTCCATAATCTGAGTACTCTCTGGGCATCTGTTGGAAGGTCGCCGTCTTTGTTCTTACCGGAGTTTGCCAAGGGACTTTAAATCTTCTGTCTGTCGCCGTATTTTTTAGTAAAATACATTTTTATATTAAAACCCTAAACAAAATTCCTGATTTTTGGCAATTTTTTTTGTCAGCTGAGTTGAGCATTATTTTTCTAATAACAAATAAACGTAAGATCTTGAACGTTAGTTTTATACTGATTTTATTATATACTTATATGTATATGTTTCTAAAAAAAGTATTGAACAATTTTTTAAGAAAAACTAGCTGAAAACAGCAAAAAGTCCTTGTGCTAATACTTTTTTTCGTGAGTGTTGCTTCATATTTTGACGTATATTAGCATCACCAAGCTGATACTAAAGAAATAATCAGGCAACAATAAAAAAAATTAAGCACCCACTCGTATATACATGAACACATCCATCATCATTTACACACATATATAAAAGGCAACGCACACACTTGTGGTCATCAGCCGAAGTAGTTGCTCACCCCATACACATGCATATGACTAAACTACAAATATACATGTATATCTCTGGTAACCAAGCGGAGATTCTAGAAGGTGAAACGTCTAGATCTTTGGAGAAATATGCTGACGAGGCAACATAGAGTATAAAAGCAGCACAAGCTGAGGAATGACGAATCAGTTTTTATTTAAGCACGCTGTTGGTTGTGAAGTATAATTGTAAAGTACTACTCCCAAAGTAATTTAAATAAACAATTATAAGTATAAATTGAACACACCATTAAAAAACAAACAAACATAAATATGTAAAACTGAGCCTGAGTTTACAAAGCTTCTCATTTGCAACGAAAAAGAAACTTTACAAAAACAAAATCTACACATAAAATTAATAGAGGCAGAATATCTCAGTTGTGTTGTTAGTGTAGAAATAAGATAAACTGAATTAAGAAAGGAGACAAATACAAGCAGGATTGCCTAGTGGTTAAGGCAACTGCAGTTTCACCGTGTGATTCGCGGTTCGAATCTCGGTGAAACTTTTGATGACATTGCCAAATTGCCTGATGATGATTACGTTGGCTGTTTTCGAAATGGTACCATCGCAATATGCCAGTAAATGTTTCTTTTCTTTCTTTCTTTTCAGTTTCTCTTAGAAAAATATAATAATTGAATATTCAATTATTATAAGCCGGTGTTAAGCTCATGAATTCTTAATAAAGACCAGTTTTTCAATACTGAATACACTGGTTTACAGCCAAAATGCAACAGAGACGCCATTATGAAATTCCTATGTAAAATCACTCCCTGATTCTGAAAACCCAAGGTTATTTTTAATTCTATGGTAACGTTTTTGAGATATTTGCGAATTGACCGTTATTTCAAAAAAAATAAAAAATTGGGTCCACTTAATCATATATATCTCAAGAACGAATTGAGTAATTTCAAAACGGTTTTAAAATGTAATCAAATTTGCTATAAACGGTGTATACAACACTTTTTGCTAGGCCCTGCAGATTCAAAGATAACGAACAATCATTACGGATTTTTTCAATTTTTTTTGTAAAAATATAAAAAAATGTGTACTTTGCGAGGAAGGATCTCGAAAACATTTTATTTTTTTGCAGATTTTTTATTTTCTCTCTAAGCTCTGTTTTATTACAAAGAAACAAGCTTTCACTCAACAAAATCGATGGACGAATACAAGAGTTATAAGCGTTCAAGTAAATATTCCCATTTAATACTTAAGTACCCTACTGGTACATATTCATATTCGCTAACTCACTGATATACGAATGCTAACTACCAGCAGGGTACTTAAGTATTAAATGGATATATTTACTTGAATGCTTATAACTTTTGTATTAGTCCATGGATTTTGTTGAATGAAAGCTTATTTTTTTGCAATAAAACAGAGCTTAGAGAGAAAAGAAAAAATCTGCAAAAAAATATAAAGTTTTCGAGATCCTTCCTCGCAAAGTACAAATTTTTTTATGTTTTTACAAAAAAAATTTAAAAAATCCGTAATGATTGTTCGTTATCTTTGAATCTGCAGGGCCCCGTAAAAAGTGTTGTACGCACAGTTTATAGCAAATTTTATTACCTTTTAAAAGCTTCCAACCGTTTTGGAATGCTCAATTCGTTCTGAGATATATATGATTAAGTGGACCCAATTTTTTTATTTTTTGAAATAACGGTAATTCGTAAATATCTCAAAAACGTTACCATAGAATTAAAAATAACCTTGATTTTCGGAATCAGGGGGCAATTTTACATAGGAATTTCATAATGGCGTCTATGGTGCAGAAAAAAATTGGAATTTGTGATCCAGTGATATTGGAGTGATTTATTCAACAGTTTAGCGATTCGAACATTTGCAGAAGGTTTCAAATAAGCGGAATATATCTTAAATTCGTTACAATATAATAAAAAAAAATTCTTTAGCATATATCGTTAAAAAATACTTCGAAATATTTATCATTCTCAAAAACACCACACATTTTTGCTTGCATGCACTTCCAAAGATTTTATAAAAAAAAAGTTTGATTCAACATTGTTTGAGGAGAGATAATAAGAAACTAGAACACATTTTTTATATTTTATTTTTTTTTGCATTCACATACTAGAAACTTTGCAGTCCCGTGTTGTTACAACCACAAATTTCGAGCATTCGAATTACTTATGCATACCTATAATTAGAAGTATACAAATTAACATACATACATACATGTATAAATGGCACATATATGAATAAACATATAAGCACACATGTGCAGCGGCGTCATTTGCAGCCAAGCTGTCTCATACGACAAAAATCTGCATTTGAACAAAGCGCAAGAATTAGACACACAACAATCAGAAAATAGAAAATTGAGTATGTGTGTGTGATTGTTGATTTACTTGACTCTCTGTGCCAAATTTATTTATTTCTTTTGCAAGTTTAGTTGTAAGAAAAAATACCCTGAAAAAAAATGCGATTAGTATAACATCAGTCCGGGATGAGTCGCAAGGGAGTATGTGACTAATGCCAGTTTTAATCTCCTTGTATGCGTTGAACTGTTCCCTTTTGTTTGAGCATGTCCTATGAAGAGACTAATTGTACCCATTTATACCCAAACGTGAACGATAGGACCAATCCCCTTTGTTCTAGAGATATACGCCGCCGATAAACGCCGCCGCCAAATGTCAAAAATATCGCGCGGCGGCGGCGTCGCCCGGGCGCTACTATATTTTCTACTCGTTTAAGGACTGTTTAGGCCATTTATTGTTCATGTCCAAAATTGTTCGGATATGGTCGAAAGTGGTATCAACGGATGTTCATCACTACCAGTTATAAGAAACTAATTGCGAAATTGTACTCTCTCTAACTGTTCAAAGTTTTTAAAAAACGGGTGCTTT